>PITA01004019.1:0-48988 GCA_004023965.1 Spilogale gracilis
AAAGAGGCAACCCACAGAATGGGAGAAGATATTTGCAAATGACACTACAGACAAAGGGCTGGTATCCAAGATCTATAAAGAACTACTCAAACTCAACACCCAAAAGGAAGATGAACACATCAAAAAATGGGCAAGAGACATGAAGAGGCACTTCTCCGTAGAAGATATACAAACGGCTAACAGACACATGAAAAAATGTTCAGTGTCACTAGCTATCAGGGAAATTCAAATCAAAACCACACTGAGATACCACTTTACACCAGTCAGAATGGCCAAAATTAACAAGTCAGGAAACAGCAAGTGTTGGAGAGGCTGTGGAGAAAGGGGAATCTTCTTACACTGTTGGTGGGAATGTAAACTGATGCAGCCACTTTGGAAAACAGTGTGGAGATTCCTTAAAAAATTAAAGATAGTGCTGCCCTATGACCCTGCAATTGCACTACTGGGCATTTACCCCAAAGATACAGATGTAGTGAAAAGAAGGGCCATATGTACCCCAATGTTCATCGCAGCAACGGCCACAATCGCCAAACTGTGGAAAGAGCCAAGGTGCCCATCAACAGATGAATGGATAAAGAAGATGTGGTACATATATACAATGGAATACTATGCCTCCATCAGAAAGGATGAATATCCAACTTTTGTAGCAACATGGACTGGACTGGAAGAGATTATGCTGAACGAAATAAGCCAAGAAGAGAAAGCCAAGTATCACATGGTTTCACTTACTTGCGGTGCATGAGGGGTAACCTGGAGGACAGTGGGAGAAGGAAAGCAAATGGGAACTAGGGTAATCCAGGGAGAGAAATGAAACAACAGAGACTTTGGACACAGAAACAAACTGAGGGTCTTGGAGGGAGGGGGGTGGAGGGATGGGAGAGCCTGGTGGTGGGTACTGGGGACAACTAAAGCGTGGAGCACTGGGTGTGGGGAATGGGGAATGAATCTTGGAACACTGGAAAAAAAAATTTAAGTTAACAATAAAAAAATAATTAAAAAAAAAGAAAAGAAAAGAAAGGGAAAAAAGATTAAAATGACTCCGGATGATTCTGGCCTTAAATGGGGACTTATAAGGTGTGCCTCTGAAGAAGCTGAAGGATGGGGAGTTGTCGTACAACTTGTGTTTAATGACTGCAGATGGCATCCTCCTCCTGGCCAACCATATTAAAATTTCTATAGATTATCACAAAGGGAGTGGGGTCAGCAAGAATGGACAGAGGAACACAAAAGTGTCAGCATGAATGGAAACCTAACATAAAGCACAGGACCAACTGTCAGTAGAAGAACATTCTCTGTAGGACTGCATCACAATAAGGAGTTTTCAAGCGGTTTTCCCCTCATCTGACCTAAAGGAGTATCTGGGGTTTTTTTGTTTGTTTGTTTTTTGTCTCTTTCTTTTAATTGACAGTCATTAACTAGTAGACAAAATCATGTTTACTCAATGGAACATTCAAACTTGTACTCTTCTATTATCCTGTCTGAAATATCTTTTTGTTTAAAATAATTTTTATAGTTTGTGATTATCCTTCAAGTTGAACTTCCTGGTCTTCATTCTGCCAGTAAAATCAATTACTCTATTATGAAGTCTTTTATTTACTCTTCATTAGAAATAGACTATTTATTAGATAATCCTACAAAGTGGTTGTTAAATCTATTCCACTAGATTGTGAGCAAATTGGGATATCTAAATCACCTTTTCATCCCTAGCTTTGGACCCACCATCTACATAATACATAGTAAATATTCAACATGTAAAGAAAAAAAAAGAATAAAATTGCAAGTAACTCTGATTTAAGTAATCATAGACATTCATGAAGGAAAGCCATGTGCTGGTCCAACTAGAATGAATAACTATTTTTCCCAGTTATTTCCTTGAGGATAGATGTTTATATTAAAAATATTGTTATTTTCTCAAAAGAGCAAGCACCACATAAAGATTTTTTAATACCTTCCCAGTCATAGAGAGAAAACCCAGAAAAATTTTTGTAAGCTCTTAAAATTATCATGTAATGTTAACATCATTAATATATTTTAAACCATATTTATTAGGTGTTTGTGTTATATTTAAGAAGCCAATCAATGAGCAATCACAGTTTCTGCTCTCAAGAAGCTTAGTCTGGTGGGAAAGACAGATATTTTACAACTTACAAAAATAATTATTAAATAACAGGTGTAGAAAAAATATTATTAGAGAAGTGTTATATGGAAAAATATGGAGGCCATGTAAGCATATGGCAGAAGAGACTCCTTTGGTGAAAATTTGATCTCAACTAATAAGATTCAGGAACTAAGGGAGATAATTAAGAAACTACTGCTGTAGTCTGAAAGAGATAATGTTGACTTGGGCTCAGGTTGTGACAGCTCAGATGCACAGAAGTAGATACATATTTCAGAATTTGAACCAGTAAGACTTTGTGATGCATAAAAAGGTAAGAAAAAGAGAGCAAGGATGACTATAGTGAGTAATGATATGATCTACTGAAAGAAGGAGCAATGATGAGAGGGACAGTGAATGAATGACATGCAGGCAAGAGTGAGAAATTCAATCCTGGACACATTTATATAAAGAGTGTTCAAATGAGTCCTAAAAATGGAAATAAAGCTATATAAATAAGAGAATGTTTTGGCTTTCAAATACATTTTTAAAACAGTGTTCTCCATTGTTATTAAGAAGACCAAGTATAATACAGTGGACTAATGTCATTCACTGTCTCCCAAAAACTTTGAGTATGTTTCCACATTTTTATAGTTTCCTATATTTTGAATCCTACCCTCTTAGGTTGAAATTTTGAGAAAAAAATATTTTTTAGGTTCCTTTACTCTTAGGGTTCAAGCCTGTGCCTTAATTTCCATCAACCAGATGTACCTGCTGAGACTTTGATTTATAAGTGAGCTACTGAAAGCAGGTGGCCAGGCATCAGTTTTTCTGGAGTAGTGCCATTGTTCTGAGGTTGGCAGTGGCAGCAACAATCACCACCAAGCCAGTTCCAGGTGAGTTTCCATTGTTGTTCCTGAAAGCTTGGGGCCTATTTCCCCAGATCTCTCAATGTTCTCTGAGCTGCATAATAGTCTCTAGTGATTCTCATTCTTTTAAAGTATCAAGAGCTGGGGTGCCTGGTTGGCTCAGTTGGTTACACATCTGCCTTTGGCTCAGGTCATGAACTGGTGGCCTTGGGATCAAGCCCCATATCAGGCTCCCCACTCAGCGGGGAGTCTGCTTCTCCTTCTACTTCTCCCCCTTTCCATTTCCTCCTCTACCCCTTCCACTCCCCTTTCCCTCCCCCTCCCACTGGTGCTCTCTGTCTCACTGTGTCTCTGACTCTCAAATAAATAAAAATCTTTAAAAAGAAAAAAAAAGTAGCAAGAGTTATTATCTGCCACTAAAACAACTCAGAGTCTGATTAATACATGGTGGCAATTAATATGTTATATTAATATATAGACATAATATTTCTACTTACATACTTTGTTATGTATTGAACAACCTATCCTCTTCAAAGCATGAAAACATCACACAGCGATGTTTGGAAGCAAATAACCAAAAAATTTTTAACTTAGTAATTCAGTTCAAGGAATGAAAGAGAATGCCACAAACAAAGGAAATAACCTTCAGAAACTGTAGGAAACGAATACAGAAGGCTACCCTAATAAGTCTGTTTATAGTCAGTGTCTAGGAGACAAAAAAGAAAAACGGAAAGGAAATCTCTGTATATAATTCTAAGTTAACAGATGGAAAATTGTTGCATAACAAGAATACTCACCCTGGGCCTTCAAATTTTCAATTTATATTGAATTCAGAAAATGGCTTCCACAGCAAAGCCCATTATATGAAGTGTGTGAAGAAAATTTGATATACTGCTGTTGATATGCATAAATTAACACATTTTCCCGTAGGTGTACCTATCTAAAACAGGAAATCAGTCTTGTTCAAGCTATAATTAAAGACAAAAATTTTTTAAAAAGTGCTTTTTAAAACCTAAATGTTCTTATTCCATCTAATTTCTTCTAACTACCCATAATACTCAGCTAGCCACTTGAAGTCTGCTCAAAAATGAAATGTCGGTCTAAAAAAATCTCAAGAACATTCATAAAATCAGAAAGTTTCTTGGAAATAATATTTTACTATCTTAATACAGATGCAGCTTGTCCTACAGAGAACTAATATTTATTTTCTCCAATCTGCATGCGAGGCCTTGCATTAGCTACTTTTTTCACAATATCATGCAGAGGAAGAGAAGGAAGTTTAGGAAAAATTTACATCACACAGCTAGCGAAGGACAAATTTGAGATTCAAACAAATTGCTTGGCTCCAGAGCGCTACTCTCTCCCCTGTACCACACAATCTCTATCCAAAATGCAAATGTCAACTGACAGCCTCCAGTGGGCTTCTGACCAGGTCTTGCCCACCCAAGTTTGCCCTCTGAAAAATTGATGCCCAGAAAAATCTAGTTCTGTGAATCACTTTTTTTTCTAGAAATAGCTGGTCTCCCATCCTCTATTCCTGCAAGACTTGGGCCCTGTTTTCAGTTTTTCTGATGGCTCTCAGAATGGTTCTCCTGAATCAGTCCAAGGTCTCTACCCAACACTGAAGTATGTCCTTTCCATATTACTAGTGTTATATTTCCCACCTAATCTAGACCCACTCAGGTATTGTCACAGACTTTGGGCTGGATTTTTCACTCTCAAATCTGTCTAAATCTTGAGAGGCAAGGAGAGAGTTCTTGATTTTACCTTGATTTTTTTTTTTTATTTACCTTCAAAAAGATCCATTCACTTGGGCTCTCGACTAAGTGCTCCTAGAATGCCGACAAATGGGGCTAGTATTTCCTTTAACTCTCTTCTAGAACTAGTTCTCAAAAAACAAAACAAAACAAAACAAAACAAAACAAAAGCCCACTGAAGGAAAGGATCCCCAATGTTATAATAGCACCATCAACAACATGTGACATTTATATCATTTTACCCATTACAAAGCACTGTCACATCCACTGTCTGCTTTAAAATAGTAAATACATATATTATTCTGTCATTACAGAGAATTAAAGTACAGAGCCTAAATATGAAATGATTTATCTAATGTCACAAAGTAATTGATGGTGCTGGGTTTCAAATTTAGGCTATTTAATTCTAAACTCCATCTTTCTGGTAAATCACGGCATTTATGGCAAATATAATAAGCCATCCACTAAAATTCACTAAAATGTATTAGTGAAAGAAATAATTTAACTTTAATGAGTTTTTAAAATCAGATATAAAGATTAAGAAAGAATTCATTATAGGAAATAAAGTTATTAATTCTCTGAGGTACAAGTCAACAGTATTTTTAAAAGTTTTAAATTTCTTGATAGTTTGGGGATTGGTTTGTCTAAACTGGCCATTACATGTAATTGAAGCTGAATTATTGACAGAGGTAAGGAACTAGAAATATTTATACAAACATGTATACATCTAACTTATTCCATCTCACTGACATGCAATATGTTATTAATTTTTTTTCAACAATAGAATCTGCGCTGCTAAATTCATCTCTGGAAAAGCTTCTTATAGAAAATGTTACTAAAAGTATAAGAATGTAAACTAGAACCAAATGGGTGGGGTTATGAAAATATCTGTTAAAAGAGTTCAGAGAAAGGAAAAGATCGTTATGATCTGGAGCTGAGGTGAACAAACCATCACCTGAAGGCCAAACCTGGCCCAACAGCTAGTTTTGTGAATAAAATTGTTTTTGGAACAGAGCCACACTCATCTGTTTGTATATTTTCTATGGATGTCTTTGTGCTAGAAAGGCAGAGGTGACTAGTTGCTACAGACTTGTTTAGGCCCCTAAAATACTATTTAGTCCCTTCAGATTAAGTTTTACTGTTTAGTCCTTTCTAGATTAAGACTACTGGTTTGTAGTCACTGTGGAAGGTTTTCTGAGGGGAGAAAAGCTGGGCCTCCATCTTGGGAAGAATGTGGAAAGCACTGAGAAGGAAGAGTTCAGGCAGAGAATCTAGAAAGGAGCAGAGGCACATCCTTAAAATATGCTTGGGGATGGTCAAGGGAGAGGAAAAGGTACAGCTTGACGCCAACAGATCGATCGTGGGAACCGAAGAAATACAAATATGAAAGGCTGACACAACTTGGGGGACTTTAAGGTCAAGCCAATCAATGTGAATGTGCTCTGAAGACTTTCACTGGCACTCCACTAAAAGTATAACCTCAAAACATCTCACGCATCTTCACCCAGTTTTGAAAAGAGTCAGTGAAAGAAGAGTAGTCCAGAAATAAGCAAAGCAAAATTAAAAAAATTCTTTTTCTATTTTCCTGAGAATATTAAAAGGGATCCCACTTATAATAAATGACTTCTAAAAATCTTCTTTCCTTCCCTCTCCAGTTTTCTTACCTTCCATACTCCCCCTCTTCCTGACCTTTCACCCTCCACTTCTCCATCCCAACCCACACCACTTTGGATATTTTATGTCCCCTTCCAACCTTACTATTATCCTCCCTTCTTCCCCTTCCTTCCCATTTCCTTTGCCTCCTCCTTCATCAACACATCAATTCTGCTTGATGCAGTCTTGGAGACCCTAGAAAAGATTAGAGCGGAGCTTTATAGCGGAGCTCATAACTGGTTTTGTACAGTTGAACTCATGGCAATCCCATGACATCAATAGACCTTATCTCAACACCACGTTTCTAAATGTCTAAAATCAAAAGAAAACCAAGTATATTGAAACATTGTAAAAATATTTTTAAAAATATTACATTATAGTAAAATATATCTTTTATCTATACATGAAATAACAAGATCTAGTGATAGGGTTAATAACTGCTATATACAATGTGGTGATTACCGTAAGTGATGTCCTGAGATATCGGCAACGACCAAAATATGATAGACAATTATCTAATATGCTGTATAAATATCTTTGATTTCCATTGTTGAAAAACCCTGTATTATTAACATTACTATGGTTTGTTACAACTTAAGTTCACAATTCAAAACATTTAATTTTATTTAGAGATTAGTGAAAACAATGAGGGTGGCTTCACCATCCCACATAGACGATCTGAATATGTCAAGTTGCGATTTCTTTCCTTAGAAAATGAAGGATGAGAAACTAAACAAGTAAAGACAAAAATCTTTTTTTTTTTTAAATATTTTCTTTATTTGACAGAGAGAAACACAGCCAGAGGGGGAACACAAGCAGCGGGAGTGAGAGAGGGAGAAGCAGGTTTCCCACAGAGCAGGGAGCCCGATATGGGACTTGATCCTGGGTCTCCGGGATCATGACCTGAGCTGAAGGCAGTCACTTAACCAACTGAGCCACCCAGGCATCCCAAGACGAAAATCTTTTTAAGCAGTTAGGGAAATAGAGAAAGGCAGGGACTCTCATGTAGGGATTTTTTTACCACTAAAATTTTTGAGTAAGGAGGAAGATTCTAACAACCGAGCTTTATAAATATTAATTCGGCAGCATTCAAAACACACTGGGAAAAAAGAGATGTAAATAAATGAGCCAGAAAGCTTTGGAAATAGTACATGAGGTGAGCTACATAAGTTACATTCTATTTGGAAATAAAAGGGGACAACTTACATGAATTTAGAGGGTATTTCATTTATCTAGCTCTCACACTTAAATTAGGGGTAGATGACAATTAAGGAAATGTTTCCAAAGAGTGAATGTTTTATTTCATAAGAGAACATATTCCCCAAACTCTGCAACACTGGCAAACACACACACACACACACACACACACACACACACACACACACACACACACAAATGCCCAGGTGGAAAACTAGTAAAGCTGTTAGAAATCTAGTCCACTGGAATTATTCAACAGTTGCTAGAAAATGCTCCCAAAATGCAAGCATTTTGAACAATGGCTTATCTGTATGTCTCAGAATAAACATCTGAGTTGGAGCTGGAATTCCCATTCTGCCACTTGTTAACTGTGTAAACTTCAGCAAATTTCCTTTAGGCATCAGTGTTTTTCATCTTTAAAATGAGAACAGCAACAGCAATATCTACTCTCCAGGGCATGGAGAGAATAATTACCCTGTATATGCCAAAAAACTAATCATGGTATTGGATACATTGTAGGTACTCAATATGTGTTGATTGTATTTCAAAATAAGAGTGTACTAGATCCACAAATTAAGATGCTATCATTTCAAATCATCTCCAAATGAAATGTCTCATAATTTCCCCCTTTCTCCTTGGCTAAATCATGTGTGTGTTGTCCTGAAAGAAAGCTGTAATTTGGTTCCCCATAAAATTTCCTTGATCCTGAGGCAATACTTAGGCTGTAACACTTAAGCATTTAGAATATTAGAAAGTTGAGCATCTAAATAGGGGTACTTGGTAAGAATTTTGATTACATCTTCTTGACTTGGTACAAAATAATTATACTCTTTAAAAATAGGTTTCCTTGCACCAACCCTGATTTCTGAAATTGTGGAGTCTCGGCAGATAGAGCTTGATGTTATGAAATGTGGTTTCACCTTGTTCTCTTGGTAACAGAAACAATGGTTAAAATAAGGAATTCAAATCCTATGCAGCAGCCAGTAATGTGGTACAGAAGGAAGGCACTACTTAAACCCTACAAACCTTAAACCCACTTATGGATGTGCTGGATTTTTTATCTGAAAACAAACAGTAGCTTTTATACTTGTTTTCTTAGAAAAAGTATTAGGTCTTCCTCCACTGGCTTATAAAGAAAGGATGCACAGACTACCCTTTCAAGACTCTTTCTAGTGAAGACATATTTTAACAAATTAAGCCATCTTCAGACTGTATTTTGTTCCAAGAGAAAATGTTGACCATGTGCCTTTCATTGGCCAGAAACATTTTTTTGTCAGCTACACATTGGTTTTCTCTGTACCTTTCCTCAATCTGGCTGAAAATCTTCATACCTTCCAGATTTTATAAGCCATTCAGTAACTTCCTGCCCATCATTTCAATTGAGCAAGACAGGACCATAAAATTAAAAGATTTAAGCCAAGATGAAAGAAAAAATTGTGATTTGCCTTGACCCTCACCCAGACATTAGCTTTCCTCCTCTGGCCATTTACTGAGTTTGCCCAAGAGACCTCTACCACCACTGCTGGTCATGTATGTGACCCCTTTCTCACTAAAACCACATCAGATCCTGTACTCTGATTCTGCCTTTTTCTCACACGATTTTGTATACTGCTGCAGATTTTCTTTAGACATTACTTTTGACAAAGACCTCGTGGCCAAAGACCTATTACTGTCTACCTCTTCTTTTCTAGTTTGCATTTCAAGGGACTCCTCGTGTTCTTCTTGTAACCCACACACTGATAGAGCAACATTATTTTTTGACTCCCAAAACTTTGCATAATTGCAAGATCTGTGTGTGGGAGCCGTGTAAGCATGCTGTCACAGGATAAAAGGCAAAGGCAAGTTTCGTAATTCTGCTACCATTTGGAAGCACAGCATTGCAAAACTGCAGAAACAGGACCTCAAAGGATAGACAAGACAGAGGTCACAATTGAAATGCATTTTGACTTCAGGTAGGTAAAATTATGCTGTTACATGTCAACATGTAAGACAAGAGGAGTGGGGCCTCTGTTCAATTGACTTCAGTCTCTGAATTTATGTATTTTTTTTCAGTCACCGAATTTAATTAAACACTCTGCTATGCAAACAAGCCTATAAATGAGCCCGATTCCTCATTTTGAGTACATCATGATCACATGTCATGATCCCTCACTGGTCCAAGGGCTCCCTTCCTACTCCTTTAACCCCCCTAAAGAGAATATTTTCTCCATCACTTCTTTTTTTTATAATAATTTATTTTTTCAGTGTTCCAAGATTCATTGTTTATGCCCCATACCCAGTGCTCCATACAATACGTGCCCTCAATACCCACCACCAGGCTCACCTATCCCCTTGTCCCCCTCCCTCCCAAAACCTTCAGTTTGTTTCTCAGAGTCCACAGTCTCTCATATTTCATCTCCCTCTCTGATTTGCCCCAGTTAACATTTCCTTTCCCTCTCCTACTGTCCTCCATGTTACTCCTTATGCTCCACAAGTAAGTGAAGCCATATGATACTTGACTTTCTCTTCTTGGCTTATTTCACTCAGCATAATCTCCTCCAATCCCATCCATGTTGCTACAAAAGTTGGGTATTCATTCTTTCTGATGGAGGCATAATATTCCACCACTTCTTAAACAACAAAGTACTGATTTTACATGATGGCTGAGAAAGTTCTATCTGCTTTTCACACCTAAATAGCCAATCCAAGGAAGCTGTGTGTAGCTTGTTTTTGCTTTTGTTTTTTTCCCCCAAAAACACATCTCGGACAGAATCATTTTAGTCTTAAAGACACAATGGCAGTGAAGATTATAATCATTTTGCTTTTTTGGTCTAACACAGAAACCTTCTGACTGATATCTTTACCACCATCCATCTATACAACACATGACCACAGAAACCATCTTCCTTAAATATACTGCAGTGGTAGTGCTTCTCTGCCTAAACACCTGCAAGGGACTTCAATCGTTCCTTATGCTCATTCTAAATTCTTAATAATGATGAGAAAGCTTCTTCTGAACACATCCATTTTCAGTTAGGCTTCCTCATCACTTAATCCCATCTGAACTCATCGTTCGTGTCAAGCAAACTTGATTATGACCTCTGATGCTAAGTCCAGTGTCTGAATTTGGGCATGTGCTCCTTTCTCTGTTCTTCCAGGGATGTCTTTCCCACTCCTTTTTCATAAAACTGTGCCCCTTGCTCCCTCAAGTGTTGATTACCATCACACAATGCTAGTCATTGATACAGCTTCTGCTGCTGTCACAAAGGAGAATTCGTAAAGTGCTTCCATCCCTAGTTTGGCATGGGAAAGTTTATTTTGCCTTGTCATTAATTTTGTCGTTGCAATTGCTTTCTGCTCCCTCAGAAAGGCAGGCATGGTAGAACTTCTTCAGAAACACTAAGTCACTGGTCCTTCTGCTGTGGCCATCTTGTGGCCTTCTGCTCCTATCACCTAGCTACCCTTTTATCCTAATTATGTAATCATAAAATTGTTAAATATTTTCAAGTGCCAGTGATTATGTATCTATAGCAAGGTTTACCTTCCCTAAACCAAATGTGTTAGAATTTCTTGAACAAAGTGTATCATGCCTAGAAACAGAGAAGAAGCAAGACACAGGAAATTTGTTCCAGAGCTTCCAGAAACATCATTGATTGGCAATTTTGTCTAAATCTGATTTGCGTAAATCTGAATCATAAGAGAGTCTTGATATCAGGTAATTCCTTTGAGATCAAGGTAACTAAGAGAAATAGTGTTGGCTTTGAACTATTCAGAAGAATTGAAAGTGAATTTGCTTTACAGATAAATGGCCTAAAGGCAGAAGTAAGATAAGTCACTAATGGATCATTGATGGAAAAGGAAGAATAACAATTGGTCCCCTTTAAGGCTTTTATGCCAAATACTGCTGGGCACCACTGGACAGGAGAAGAGCTCTATGACTTGGGAGGGAGCTAAACTGCCTGAACATTATCGGAACAGAGATCAAATGGTGTTTTTAAAAAAGTCTCTTCCAAACTGTATAAGAGGACCTGAGGTACTACCTGACTCATTCCCTTTCTGACTCACTTGACTCAATTTTCATTTACACATGTAGAAACAACCTAATATAGGCTCTCATTTGCTTTCCAGAAAAGGTCTCATTTTATCCACGAAGAAAATGAAGTTCAGGAAAACTGAAGATATTTCTTAAGAACGCCTAGCTAGCTAGTTAGTAAAGCCATAGTGAAAACCACGGTTTGTTGAGCTCCAGAGCCAATGTTTTATTCTTGCTGTTCATTATGAACACATTAACTACTGTGGTTTGGGGACTGGTTCACAAGTATGAGTATGAGAACTTCTACATCATGACCACCTCACTGGGTTTCCAAGGCTCTGTTTTCCTTTGCTTGAGTTTAAGGGTACCATAGGATGCCTTAATGGTGTCCATATAGGATCCATCTTATGGGAATAGGGCAAAGACTTGGGATTCCAATGGCCTTGATCTCTGTGGGATGTCACTGAGTCAAGGTGCGGACTGCTGGCAAAGGTAAAAGTAAAATAAATGGGAAGGTAATTTTCACCAGACTTTTGGATAAGGTGATGGCTGGTACTTGCTCAGATGACATTTGAAGTCTGCAAAAGATGACTCAGGTCACACAGAACTTCTGGGGGCTCCTTCCTTCCCATGTGGCCCCTTTGAATCCAGTGATGCTCTGTGCCATTGCTATGCTAAGTGTGCAGCTTTGGTAACACCAGGGAGCTTGATGGAAATGCAGAATCTTGGGCTTCACTTCAAGTCTCCTGAATAAGAGTCTATATTTTAGCCTGATCCTCAGGGGACCATTGTGTTAGAGTTTGAAAAGTATTCCAGTATATCATTTCTACACCAAGCTTGGGACAGAAGAAATCTGTGGGAAACCATCTATAGCCTTATCTACCTGGACCTCCTCACAATCTGGCATTCTAATTTCCTCCCTGGAACCTGCCTAGTAAACAGAACTCAGGATTCCTTTCCCTGGGGACCATCAGCACCTCTATCATCACCTGCTCCTACCTCCTCCTTCAAATGCCAGGAATTTTTTTCTAGCCTGCATAGAACACTACCCTCTTTCTATTATTTGCCCTGGTCATTTTATGTATTTCCATTTAGGTTAACTACAACCTTACCTGCTTCTGCAGCAGAAGAACCTGAGCCACTATGCATTTATTTTTGGTTTCTATCTTGCCTCAACCCTGAACTGCAGTGATTAAATAGAACTTCTGGGATTAGGACAAAAGAAAGGAAGGAATGGGGGTATGTAGAAAAATACATTAATTTACCAAAAATTATTCCTCCACAGTTATATATGTTGCATTTGTTTGAAGTATATTCTCAATAGTGTATTTATGACCATGTCATGGCTATTCCTAGCTTTTTAAACACTAAGGCCTATATCTGCTTTCTCTTTGAATCCACATAGATGTGAGAAATTTTGTGGAAAATGATGATTGATTTTATATATATCTGTGGATTTGAGATGACTCAGTTATAAAATGAGCCTATTTCCTTACACTCTGAGCATAGGGCAGGCCATCTAACCTAGCGATTAGCAACATCAGCACTGATACACAACTCTATCCCTTCCTAGTAGAGTGGCTCTGAAGAAGTCTCTTAATCTATCTAGCCTTCCTCTTGTGAATGAGCATAATCCTATCATGCCTACCTCAGAGAGCTTTTATAAGATTAAATGAGAAAATACATGTCAATGTTAACACACTATCTGGTATATGGTATGCCTAAAAATTCAGGCTTCTCTCATGACTTTAAAATTACTAGCCATGAAATGTTAATATTCACATATGGCAATGAGAAAATAATGAGATTTGAATCTAGGCTCGTAGTGTTTAAAATTATTTCATAAAAATCAAATTAAGGGGAGCACCTGGGTGGCTCAGTCATTGGGCATCTGTCTTGGGCTCAGGTCATGATCCCGGAGTCCCAAGATCAAGCCCCGCATTGGGACCCCTGCTTGGTGGGGGCTGTGCTTCTCCCTTTCTCACTCTACCTGCTTGAATTCCCTCTCTAGTTGTGCTTCTCTATGTCAAATAAATAATAAAATCTTTAAAAATATCAGAGTTGGAATTATCATAATACCAATAACATATTTACTGGACATTAAGTATGTACCACATTCTCATATATTATCGTGGATAATCCCCTAGCTCTTGTGAGACAGTTCTTTCTCATTTTTCTCTTTCACCAGATCATCAAACCTACTTCCTCTGTTCCTGGGCACATAACTAGAGACTAGATAGGTAACCACGTTTACAGCCAAGGATGGCCACACAAATGAGTGGAGTGGAATGGATGAGTCACAGGTTATGCTATTTCCGGGTCGGGTCCACTAAAACCCAGCGTATGCCATTCCATCATGGCAACCTCCAAAATTACATGGTGGAGATGAAAGAGTTGCAAGATAGAAGGAGCCTAGGTTCTTCACTGCATCTTAGGGGAAAGATACCAGCAGGTCAGGAAAAGTTTTTTCACTTTTCACTTTTTTTATTTTTTATTTATTTTTTTATTTTACTACTGTGCTTAGTCTCTGGCATATATTACTTATAGCAGTCACTCTGACTTTAATTCATCTGGGATATTAAATAGTCTACCTAAGGACACACAACTTATAATTGGGGACCAGAAATTCTAAGTCAGTTGAATCCCAAAGCCTGTGCTCTTGTTCATTAAACTAAACTATCATCAAGCTTCCCCTAAAAGCCAAAGAGGGATTTGATTTTATCACCCTACCAAATCATCTCAAATAGTAAACACTAGAAGGAGATGAGTCCAAAATCTAGAAAACACCTGAGCTGGGTTGCTGTCGGAAGCCAGAGCATGAATCAGTCAATTCATGCACCCTGGGAATTTCCCACAGCTGTCATCAGATGGTCTCAGGCAATGCTAATTTATTAGGAAAACAATTTTGCCTTAAGAACCTGTCATTGATTTTCTGAAATCTGTTGTCAGTTTCACTTCTCTCTCCATGGGGTACTGAACCAGTGACGTGTATGTTTGGAGCCTCTAATGAGGTTAGTAATGGTCTTATAAACTCTCCATGAAGCTCTCACTTCTCTAATTGAGAATCAGACTTGAAATTGGCCAGGCCCCAGGGAATATTCTCAAAACACATGCTCAAGGTGACAGCTATTTACTCAGAAGGCCCACAAGGCCTTCTCCCTCCCAGAGCCTTAAAGAATCAGGGTAGGCACAAGTCCACTTGGTGGAACAGAAGCTCTATAGTCAAGCAAAAAAACATCTGTGCTAACTACAGTAAACCCTTGCATGGCACGTGCAGACTACAAAGCTCTCCCGAGAGTCAATAGGCATTGAGACAATCTCTTTTTTGTTGATGAGATGCCTATGAATCAGTGAAGTTGAGTGACTTGCCAAGAGTACAATAAAATAAGGTATAAACATTGGCCTCTTAACTCCAAATCCATCACAAACTATTCTAGCTCTGTATCTAAATTCTCAGAGAGCCCAGTCAGGGCAGCAGTAGCAACCAGAAATGCGGATTCTCACCCTCTTTCAAGTGATGGAAGCTGACCCATACACAAGACAATATGGTAGGTGAGTGAGGGTGTGTTCTGGCTTCATCTGTGCCCTCCTGCCTGTCTGCTCAGCACTGTGAGACTCAGGCCCCTCCTATCTGTTAGGAGACGCTGCTTTGTCTTAACCATTTCCATGGCTTACAGTGCTTTCATATGGCTTGTGTTATTAATTTTTCTAGTTCCAAACTCAGGAAGCAGAATTCTCACAAAGTCTGAGTGTCTCCCTTCTACTCAGGCCTCAGCCTGGCAAAAGCAAGTGAAAGAACTTTGGCAGAAGGCAGGATGGTTTTTTCTGCTCTGTAACCTTCCCCCAAAGCAAATCCCAAGAATATTTTTACACAGTGCAAGGGAAGCATCAGGCTTTTATTTCCAAAAGGCTCATTCTGAACTGTGAATCTGTTTTGTCACCTTACCACAGTAAACAGTTGGAAAAACATCCGAAAATAGTCTAAAAATACCTGAGCCAAATTCAGCACTTGTATGAGAAGACAGAGCACATGGGTGATACCCATAGTAGAGACAGTTGCCAACGTTAGAGGCAACAAGTCAGATCCTGATGAGTTAATTGCTCCAATTGGACATAAGTGCAGTGGAGGAAAGGGTTCATCAATGCGTGAGACTTGACTTTTTCACACAGAAAACAAAACCCCAAATGGAGATAGAACATCTTATGAAAACTTGTACAAGGATAACTTTTAAGCAGGAAAAGTGCCGCTCTGATTTCTAGATAAGAGATCTCATGAGTCAAATAATTATACTTCATCAATTTTAAAAGAAAAAAAAAGACTATTTAGTACACTTCTGTGTCCTTCCCACTCAGTATGGATCCATGGAAAGGGCAGGTGCCCTAGAGTCCAGAAGACCTGAATTTCAAGTCCCCCTCCAAACACTGCAAGGATCACATTTATTAATTCCCCAGTCTTGGTTCCCATCTATGTAACTTAGGGGATAATGTCCATTTTTCTTAGGCTGTTTGGACACTAAATAAAGTGACATAAAACATAGTGCCTGGAATAATATTAATAATATATAATGGGAGTTCAACAAACATTGGTTCCCTCTTCCCTCTGCACTCTAGGGGTAGAAATGGATAGAGTAAAGAAAAAGAAAGTAGAAATACCAGAATGCAGGACAGAAGGGCATTATGACATCTGGCCAAAGGTAAATCAACATTCTGATATGGAAAGCAAGAGGGTAGCAGAAAAAATTTCCTGCTCCCCAAGGCTTCTTCAGATGAAAAAGGGAAACACTGTGTAACTCATTATAACTTCCTTTACTTGGATTCTATAGACGCCCTAGAAGTGACTACAAGTTACAACCAAAGGTGAGAAAAGAACAGAGGCTCTAAACCAGGTATTATAATTTACTATCATCAACCAGGAATTCATATTACTTTGAAAAATTAGTAGATCTATAATACCGAGATTTAAATCATAAAACCTGCTAAGAGAAACACTACAAATCAGTGCAGTAGGACAAATAAAATCCCGACTTCAACTTGTGTTGTTTAGGAAAACCCATCTGAGTTGGCTACGTCCGTGGCCTAACGGTGTGTGACCAGGCCGGGTCTGCAGGGCCAAACGTGTGGGGAGAAAGCTCCAGCACAAGGCGTACGTAACCAGGAGACTGGAGGAAGAGGGGTGTTGCTGAAGGATAAGGAGGCCCAGGAGGAGAGAACTGGCAAAGAGGAGGAAGGAGGAAGAGACAAAGTAACACCTGGGAACACCATTTGGCTGAGAGATTCTTAAGATCTGGGCTGTCTAACAGCACATGTCTAGTTGTGTGCTGGGGTGCATAGTGTTAAAATAAGAAACAAATGGAGACCAGCCTTGAAAATTTCTTGAGCGGTTTAGTCATACAAACAAAGCTTAATTTAGCTTATTTTGCAAGACTAACTTGACCTGGGTCATTTCTTGCTTATGTCTCTGGAAATCAAGCAAAATTAAACTGTTTCACAAAGTTAACATAAGGTAACCACTGGCCAAGTCCCTATCATTTAAGAAAATTATTTTATAACCTATCACTGCCTTTCTGCTATCTAAGCTACATGGTAATAACATTCCCCACCCCCAGTCTCATTTCATGTTTTGGTTTGAATACTCCCAGTTTGCAAACTTGTTTTTTTGGATTTGTGCACAACACACTTTGACTAATTATTACTTGGGTGAGTCTTTCGTCCTACCGGTTTTTTCCTGAACTTTTGATAAGCAGTAATCCTCCCTCATTGCCTCCAGCCTTTCAAAAAATCTGTTCTACCACTGTCTTCCGATAGTGGGTGCTATATAGGAATAATTAAAAGAGCACAGAGCTCCATTTTACCGCTGGGTTTCCTTTGGATAAAAAATCAAAATAAATCAAAAAGAGAGCGTTCCAAGTAGAAAGATGCAAACCGAATTCTTGCTAATTATGGGCTAGGTGCTAGTGTCGGAGTAGGCAACAGCACTCCTTAGGTTCAGTGTTTTGCTAGAGGGCCCACAGGATTCAGCATCCCCAAGTTCTCAGACTCCTGCTAGGCAGGATCCATGGGCTTTTCTAAGGACAGCAGTCTCAAGCCAACTATGCCAACTTTTTTCTACACAGAACTCAAGACGGTTTCCAAATATTTCCAGAGAAGTATGTCCCTCAAATGCTGGAAGACTAGCAATGTCAAATGTCTGGCATTTAACCTTTTTTTTTTTTTTTTTAACACTTTATACTCTATTAACCACTTTCCTATCTAGATGAGTTTATTTTATCTTTACATCAGTCCTGAGCATTAAACATTATTATCATTATTATCTTGCACACGGGGAACCCGAGGCTCACTAGGATTGGTAACTTAGGGTGTCACTTTCAATGTGTTACGGAACTGTGCTTCAAACTCAGATCTTTGGACTCTAAATTTAGCACACTTTCCACTGATTCACACCCACACCATTTCTCAGCTTGTGACTTCTATTCCAGTCTTCACCTCTAATCCACTCCTTCAGGAGCTTTCTATTTTCACACCTGCCCAAATCCAATAACGAGGCTCTGGCAGATCAGATTTCTCAAAAATGGTTGCAATGATATTTCCAATCACACTCGCCTTTCCAGACACTTGCCACTCTGCCATGGAGATGTGAAGCCTATTCTGCTCCCCTCCCCTGCTCTTGAATCTGGATCAACAGAGAGAATATGGCAGAAGTGATGGTCTAAGGCCTCCTAGGCTATGCAATAAATAGCCATATGGCTTCCTCTGTTTCTCTCTGTCTCTCTCGCCCTCTCCCTCTTAGACATGCATCTATTAACCCAAGGTGACAATCAGATGTTCAGTACGCTGACACAACCACGCTGGAAAATCCTTGTGGAAAGACCACATTTACACAGATGCCCCGGAAACCCTAGCTGTTCCAGCCTCCAGCTGTTTGAAGATTTCCAACCCAGGCACCCAAAAGCAAGTGAATCAAATATCATGTGATTCCAATCCCCAGCCTGCAACCCACCTCTGCTGATGCCCAAGGCAACAGAAATAAACTGTCCCGCCAAACCTTGTCCAAATTACAGATTCAGGTGCAAAGTAAATGTTATTATTGTTTTAAGTCACTTAAGTTGTTCCCATTTTAGCAGTCTGGTTCAGTATGCATCAACAGGTAATGAAAACAGTGGTGCTGGTAGAGCAGCAGAAAAAGTAGGTATTTAGATCTATTTTTAAAAGACCGAATTCAAGCCAATATACATAAGTATATACTGCTGTTAAGATATTTTACATTCACATTGTCACTTATCTTTTCAAGCTAAAATGCTCTTAAGATGGGAGACAGTAATGCCAATCAACCGCATAATGAATCTGAATTTTTAAAGACTCTGTAAACCTTAAACTTTTTACATTTCTTAGTAGGAAACCATTTCATATTTTCAGACAATGAAATCATACTTGAAGAAAGTCTTCTTAGCCCAATAATGATGAATCTTACCACAAAACTGGACACATTACTTCATGTAATGAAGGAGCTTACTTCTTGGCAGACATCAGCTCCCACATCTTCATGTTACAATTTAGAGAGCTGAGTTTCTTTGGAGGTGAATTTATTAGACCCTTTGGAAAGTGGAGTGTGACCCCTGGGGGCTGAGAAGTGTTAGGACACATTTTGATGGGCAGGTAACAATAAAGTGACAGTCGGGGAATATCAGTGTGTTTGAAGCCAACACGTAATGGGGAGAGGAAAACCCCTTTCTACCTAAGCTGACAGTAATCACCGAGTGAACTAACTTAAGGGAAAATGAAAATAGGATGCTAATGAGGTGGGAAGACTACAGACATTAGGCATTTGTCGTTACTGCGAGAGAAAGTAAAACAGGAGCATCCTACACACCTGAAGACGAACATAGCTGCTTCATCTATACTTTTCAGGGTCAATCTCAGAGAAACAGCTGCCAGAATCAGAAGTGGTTTCCCACTATGCAGGGTGGCATTGAGAATAGTTATACTGTGAAAGAAGTCTCCAGAAAGCGACCGTGATCCTCATCAGTGGACCATACATAACTACACCTACACCCGAGGAATAGAGGGGGGATTTTTCTTGCTCCATTTTCATATGAAACTGATCTTGTTCAGGCCACATCTTTAAAGAAGGAGCCTGAAGAGGGTACTTCTTATCACACATCATTTTGCCATACTCCACCCAACGTTTTCTAATTAAAATTAAACTTCTACAGAAATTTTATTATTGGCAAAATTCCGGACCAGCTCTGGAACAGTGGATACAATGGGAAAGTACAAATTAGAACAGAGAAGGGAATTTTAATTATGCCAGTAATTACAACTGTTTTTATTTTACCCCCTGGCCTCAGCAACTCTCAACCCTCTCCTGTCACAATACCATATAGTCCTCTCACAATACCATATAGCTTCCGAGGATTTATAACATTTATATCCCCCAACATATTTTGGTGTACAGAGGGAGTTTAGAAAGCAATGTCTCATGCTGTTTTGTTAATCTGGTCTTTTAATGATATTTTAATATTTCCTTTTATAAACTCTTCTGATATATAGAATTTTAAGTTGTCCCTCAATATTTCCACCACCTGCTATACACACTGTGCATAACAATTATTTACCTTTGAATGTGGACAGAACCTATGAACATGATAGTCACTCCCATGATTATGTTACATTATTCCAAGTCTTAGTCACAGCAGGTTAGAGAGATTCTCTTACTGTTTCAAAGATGTAAGCTGCCATATTTTGAAAAGGTCATGGCTAGGACCTGAGGGCAACTTTTAGAAACTGAGAACACTCTTTGGCAACAACCGGCAAGAGAAGAGAAACTTCAGTCTGACAACCACAAGGAATCGAATTCTGCAACAATCCATGTGACCTCAAGAATAGACCCTGATCTCTGGATGAGAACACAGCCCAAGAGACACCTTGATTTCCCAGGCTGGTGAGAGTCTGACCAGAAGACTTCTATCAGCGTAGTGAAAAATTTTTTGATCTACAGAAAATGTGAGATACTAAGTGGGTATTATTTTAAGATATTTGTGGCTATCTGTTACATAGCAATAAAATGCTCAAACTACTCTCTCCCTCACTCTTGTCAAGTCTTGTGTTCAGGATGGTATCACATATCATTTGCCATAGTGTGTATATATTTTATTATCACTAATTTGTAGTGATGTATTTTATTATCATCATTTTCAAACTATAGAATTTCTAGACATTTGGCATAGTCTTTTGAATATTCAATCTTGTGTTGAGTCATAACCACTCTGTGAAAGGTGCTTATAACCTGATTCACTATGTTTTCAGCTCTTTCATGCTTCTACCCTGTGTATGATGAAAAGAAAAACAATAACAAGAAAAATGTTTATGTTACCCCGGGCAGTGAAAGTGAGGTTCATGGTGAGCAAGGGTGGACACCCTTCCTGCCCCATTTCCTGTGACCTATAATCCTCTATTACACATACACAGCTCTTTGTTGCTACAAAGTTGACCGAGAGTGCTACTTATCTTGGCCCTAGAAGTATTCCCTTTAACTCCATCTCTATGTCCTCTCCTCAGGGCTTGTCTACTTCCATTTCTCCAGAAAACAAAGTGAAGTAAGCTATTGGTTAAATTTCCAGAAGCAGATATTGTCTAAAATTACTGCCATTTGCAACAAGGGTTGATGTCATAAATCAGCATGGAAGATAAGAAGTTAAAATGATGAAAAAAATACATTATTTAGGGTAAGCAAGGCAACTCTTTATCTATCTACTTATCAGTTTTAATTTATGACACATTTCCCCAGAATACCACGGAAAGTGACCTAATTTGGAGATAGGGTCTTCATAGAAGTGATCAAGTTAAAATGAGATAACAAAGATAGGCTCCAGACCAAGATGACTGGTCTCCTAGAAAAGGAGACATTTGGATAGAGAGATTAACATGCACAGAGAGAAGACAATGTGAAGAGACACAGAGAGAAAACAACCATTTACAAGCCAAGGAGAGAGGCCTAGGATACATCTTTCCTCGTGGGCCTCAGAAGGAACAATTCTGCTGACAACTTGATATTGGATTTTCTAGAACAATGAGACAATAAATTTCTGTTGCTTAAGCTACTAGTCTGTGGCATTTTGTTAAGACAGCCTTAGAAAGCTAATATGGCTCTACAGCCCCAAGTTTTACTCTGCATGTTCTCTGTCTGGTAAGTCATTGTATTCTTTCTGCTAGTGGGTCACCATTTTTTCCCTGAGTGGACCAAAACTTTTGTGTCTCTGTGTGAGAAATGTTGTTCCTTCTCCCTTTATGTTTTAAAAAAAAAAAAATCATTTATTCTCTGTGCTGTTATAGTGTGCATGGCCCCTCTAGGAAAAAAGCCTGCAGAACATCTTGATAACTAATTGATGCAACCAGAGAACAGGCAATTGTATAGATAAATATGTACACATTTTGATGTGCTAGACAAATTGAGGAATGAGTAAGAAAATCTGTCCGGACTGAGTAGAGAGTTCATGCCCCAAAGAGACAAGGTATAAAAATCAATGTGGGCATATTTTGAGGGAACTTTGGAAAAGTCTGAACTTTATCCTCCATGCATAAGAAGTCACTGAAGAGATTTGGCTGTTGTCTTTTGTTTGCCAAGAGTGTTATATTAGATGCAGCCTTTCAGGAGGATGTATTTGGCTACACATAATTTTAGAAAACAGATGAGAAAAAGAGACAGAGTTGTGGAGATCAGATGGGAGGTTACAAAACAGTCATGGGTTGAGGTATTAAAAACCTAGGCAGTAATGACACATTAGAAATGGGAAGAAAAGGATTTATGTTGAAAATCTTATGAAGAATCAACAAGTTTTACTGCACCATAAGATGACCTTGAGTTCTCCAGCTGGGAAAAGCAAAACTGAGTCACCTAATAGTGATAAGAAAAAAGAACAAATGGTAAGTAGCTTAATCTGAGTAACATGTTTTATATTAGTAGGTCTTAACAGTGATTAACAAAGTATTGATAGTTACTGATAAAATATCTTTGTTTCCTATATATATTATAGAAATCTCTTCTCACATACAACATTTAATGAGCTCAACATGAGTTGTTGAGTTATAGTTACTTCTTTGATAAAATCATATGTAAAGAATTTAACCACTTTTTTGGGAGGACACAGTCACTGTTTCCTTCCCAAAGTGAAGGGCAATGCTGTTTTTCTTTATACTATAAGAAGCGGATTATGCTAACTTTGTGTTGTCAGAATTCTCATATGCATACACATACTCACATGCATACACAATTATACAAGCCTTCTTAAAACTGTATTGTAAATACTGCCTTCTTTACTACTCTTCAGGAGTACCAGGAGACTTAGTGAGTGTTAACTTATAAACTAAATAATAGCTACAAATCCATTCACCTCCATTATTTCTAAAGAACCAAATTTAATATTAGCTAAACTGCCCTACTGTAGAAACATATGAACAACAGGGTCAGTTTTATAATGAGAAAACAGCCTTTCCTGACTCTCTCATATTTAAATCAATATACCTTAACATTGTTAAGGGACATATAAATCCTTATTCACTGTCTGTCACTTTCTTCCCTTGGATTTATTGAATGCAAATAAAATGTGGAAGATGACAATTAAATACAACAAGAAAATGCTATACAAACACCAGGAGCGATTGAGAATTCTGAAAAAAAGCAGCAGACTTTATCCCTTGCAGACATTTACTCACGGAAATATAAACATTACGATTCTGGACACATTTTGAATGGTGTCACTGCTTGAAGTGTGACAAAGCAATGTAAACCTCAAAGCCATAAAATCATAACCTGTTAGGATATGACATTCCTAAATCTGAAATCATTTGGATGTTACCTCCCCAGGTACAAAGTTCCAAGGTTTCCGTAAATTTTTTGCTCAATACCATATCTCAACCTAAGCCCAGCCAGTGCACGACTTACTGCGGTCTAAAAATGAAGGTTTTTTTCACATTGGTGGAAAAAATATGAAAAAAAAAAAACAACCTTTGAAAATGTTGATGAAATGTAACTTTTCCCCATAATAATTTTCTGACATTTATGACAAAGATTCTCTGTTACTTAGAACTTCCAGCGAATTTCATTCTTGGCTTCCATGCAACTCGAAGAACTAACAAGGGAGGGATATTAATATGTCTCTGAGCAGTGAGGAAGCTGTTTTTCAAGTGAGACTGAAGCCATGACTGTTTGGAACACCTCATACTTCAGTGAAATCCAATTTTCTCTTATAGGTTTCACTCGGTAGCAAGAAGTCACTCTTATTGCAATGCTTAGAATCCAACAGCATCTTTAAAAGAGAAAGGAAAAGACCCTCTGCAATGATTTTTAGGAGTTTTGGTTACTTGTAAATGTGCTCTCGTCTTGTCTGCTTCCAGTGAATTCTCATCATTGAGGCAAGATCTCAGACTTCTAATGATTTGTAGAAAATTATGTTACCAGTATATCTTCATGTCTGAAACTTCTGGGTTTTGTGGAAACACAACAGCCTGGGATTTGCTGGCAGACTAGAATCATATTTTATATCAAATGATTACATGGTATAAAAGGGACAATTCAATAGGGTCATAAGGCATGAAGTGGGATTTCAGTTGGGTGACATGTCATGTGAGACTGGAAGTTTTCTGGAGGGAGACATGAAAAGGTCTGCAAAGATTCATGGATACAACAAATATTTAGTATGTACTTATTGTGTGCTGGGCCCTCAAATCACTAAGTCATCCTGGGCTAGCTGGAGGAATGGAAGTTAGAAAACCTGTAAAAGACTTAACCTTGGGAAGAAAATCAAACACAAAGAAGGTTGTTTATTGTCATCGAGGTACCTCGGTGGCTCATTCTGTAGCCAGCTACCATAGCTAGAGCCACTGTCAGGGGTTTCCAAACCAGAGCCAAAGCTCACAAAGACTTCTTCAATTCCTTGGACATATCTGGAAATTATTATTATTGTTATTGTTTTTGCAATTAGCAGAGTGTCGACCACATTTTAAATATGGGAAGAGCTTGGGAGAACTTGAATCTCCTTCATAAAACAGGAGTCTCATTTCAGAAAGAGCAACTTTTCAGTTTACGGCACCAGGCTTTAGACCCCAGGCTTAGGAAAGATGTGAATATATGTCTTGGAAGGAAATTGTTAGCTTTCCAGAACCTCCACAGTTAATTACCTACAGATATGTGCTGTATTCATCAAGGTTCTGCTGTAGGTTTCATTGTGGCTGAGAGTTCATAAAATCTGAATTTATTTAAGCCCAATGCAAAGTCTCAGCTATTGTGTGTATTGTGTCTAGAGTCCACTCACCCCAGGTGGGAGTGCACGTCAGTTCTCTCGTTTGGCACTTAATCCACATCAGACACAATTTAACCACTTTATAGAACCTCACTAAACTTTCACAATAACCCCATGAGTTAAATATTATACTATCCCTGTTTTGAAGATATGAAAATTGAGGTCATGGTCAGATAGCAAGTTTGTGCCAAAGCTTGATTTTGAACTCAGCAATGGTCTTTTAACAATTGATTTTCCTGAACCTGACATTGAACACCTTGCTACTCTCCTAGTAGTATTTTGTTGGACAAATCATCCACACCAAAAAGGGAAATTATATAAGTATGTGAAGGAATATTACTGGTAGCATCTTATCCTGGAAAATGAAGTCTACTGAGTTAGAGTTAAGTCCAAAGAAGTTTTTCCAGGAATTTGGGAATAATCATATACCAATAGGTTAGTCAAAAATTGACCACTAAGCCATCTTTTACTAGCAATAATCTAGAAGCATACCTCATAATGAAGAAACTGTCTCTTCACCTTGATTGTTGGGCAACTAAAACAAAAATAAATATTGGGGGAGGGCTGCCTAGGTGGTTCAGTCATTAGTATCCTTTAAGAGAATAGAGACTTTCACATTTTGTCTGTTTTGTTGTTGTCTTTTTTGCTTTGATTTTGCTCAAGAGAAGTCATGTTGATAATAGCAGATCAAATTAGAGAAAGTCTCAGAGTGCCTGGGTGGCTCAGTCATTAAGCGTCTGCCTTTGGCTCAGGTCATGATCCCAGAGTCCTGGGATCAAGCCCACATCCATCTCCCCACTCAACGGGGAGCCTGCTTTTCCCTCTTCCACTCTCCCTGCTTCTGTTCCCTCTCTCATTGTGTCTCTGTCAAATAAATAAAATCTTTTAAAAAAATCAGAAAAAGTCTGAAGTTTAATCAATAGTTTGATGTATATCTCTGTGTGTGACGTATTTCTTTGTTTTGTTTTGTTTTTATTTTTGGCATATCAGCATTTTTGTCAGCAGAAACTAAACAGAACTTTCCTCTCCCAACAACCCATTCCTTCTTTTCATTTCTTTCTTTCCCTGGCACCACTAAATTGCTGGAGGGGATGACTGGGCCACTGGATCTAAATATACTCAGCTCTAATATTGCATCAGAAACTGCTACTAAAATTGAGCTATAACACATTAGAAACATCCAGAAATTTGGCTTTTAAAAAAAAAACCACCCATATTTTCTCTCTTCTGAATCCCAAGATGGCTTCAAGAGAGCAAAAGAAAACCCGCAAATGCACAGACCTAAAGGACCTAGTAGACACAATAATGAAGATGCTTTTTTTACCTCTTCCTGGGGAAAGAAAAACCTTTGTGAGTTTTGTGACTACTGAAGATACCGGTGTGGCATTCAGGCTGTCCACTCTCTTTTCCTTTGACTTCTTCAGCAACTGTGCATTTCTATTAAAGTGGGTGTTACATAAACCGAGGTCAATTGACCAGCTACTATTGGTTCCAGAAGTTTGTAACTTGGTTTTACTCATCAGTGGGTGCACTCACTTGACAATTAACAGAAGCAGCTAGCTTTATTAGCACTGGGGCTTCCACAGTCCCTAGGGATCTTGGCAAATCCATCCTCACAAAAATGCCTGATCCTCACTTCTACATCACACATCTGCGCACATGTGAGTGCATACACACACACACACACACACACACACACACACACACACACACACACATTTTTCTGCAACAGTATCCCACTTTGGAGACCAACAAGAGTTACCATATCATTGAAAAGAGCTCCTTAAGATGAGAAATGATAGGAAGGTATAATTGCCCTATAGTTTCTGAAGGAATGACTCTAAAGAGTTGAGCTGTGCTCTAGGTCAATGAATGGCTCCATGTTCTTTGTGCCATGACTCAGATTCTAAACCCTGTGTCCTCCCTGCTTGGCCACAGTAAAGCCACCATATGGCACCATTCACAGCTGCTGGAAAGTCATTACATCTTCAAACTCTGTGTGTTAGCGTATCCTTCTTCTTGCTAAAAATGGCAGCAACACTACATCACCAAAACTGGCTCTCATCACTTGGTCTGCCTTTCCATGAAAGTTTCTGCCCAGAAAACTACAGTCAAGGCAAGAAACTTGGAATGAGGAAAGGCATAAGCTAAGGTTAAGACTTTGGTGAGAGCTGAGTAGCTTTTCAGCTTTAGTACAATCTGACAGATGGCATGGAGACCCTGATGAGAGCTTCAGATGCAGGGGTTGCATCATCACGGGTGCAGTTTTGGCAAACATGTCCTACCCCACCTTTGTTTACATAGATCTCTTATATTTTAATTGTAAACTATCGACTTTTATTTCTTTGATAGTTTCTTGCAATTTTATTTGTTATAACCAAATATTTGCATTTCAAATACCAATAGATAGATAGATGATAGATAGATAGATAGATAGATAGATAGATAGATAGATAGATAGACGATAGATAAACACAGAGGTTCTTAACTCATTCTCAGTCACATTTCCAGGTTTCTATAATGCAAATCTCATCTAGTCCTCCATGCTAGTCAGGAATGTTAGTGTTTCAGCATGGTTCCAACCTGTGTGTGTGTGTGTGTGTGTGTGTGTGTGTGTGTGTGTGTGTGTAGAAGTTCATCTTATTCTATTCTCTTTGGATCTGGTGCTGACTTTCTTTTCCCCAAGGTTGTATTACATTCAGCTAAAGATGAGGAAATTTTAAAGCTAGGTTCATTTGTAATTGGGACTTGCCAATGAAAGCCATATGTAATCTCAAATCCTGATTTTAATCAAAAGTTTCAAATTTTTCACTAAGTAAACCTTTATGCCAGAATGCTCATGAGAGAATCCTGAAGTATCATTAGCATACTTGTGCAGCCTTTGGGATTAAGAGTAGGGCAGATCTAGGCTGAAGTCCTGATCTGCCACTAACTAGCTGTGTAACCTTGAGCCAGTTGACTCATTTATATTAACCTTGGGTAGTAGCTCTCTCATTTGGCTTTTGTGAGGATTAAATAAGCTAAGGCATGAAGAATGCATTGCTTAATGTCTGAAACATGATGAGGACTCACTAAGTATTACCTAATGTTATATTTCCCCCTAAAGCTTTTAGAGAAACTGAATACATGACACTTACAAAGGAACAAAAAGTAGACTAGCACCAGACTTTTCATCAGAAAGACGGAGGCTGATAGACAGTAAGCAATACTTTCAAAGTTATAAGACAAAGAGATTTTTAACCTAAAATTCTATATTCAGCCAAATTATAAATAACCTATATCAATGCCCACCAATCAAAAAACCACCAGGAACTCACCTATAGATGAATAAGATTGAATTTATTGATTCTTGCTGCAGGTAAAGAAGGCCTCACCCCATGGGCAGGCATGGGCATCTCTATAAGCAGGTGTAAGGACTGTTTCATTATAGGATTTAGGCTTGTGGTGAGTGGTGTTGGAAAGAATGCAATAAAGTAGATTTGTTCTGATTTAGGTGCTGCCAGGAGATCCTATGATGAGATACCTTAATAATTCTCATCTAGAAGTCAGGAAACATGAACCATTAAGTCTAAAACTTAATTGATATGAAAGCAACAGTAATTCAAATGAGCTAGGAGAGAAGAGAGCAGAGGCTGGTCATTTGTATTGGTTGGCTCCGTGTTCTTGTTTTTGTATGTTCTCAGACGTGATTACAAAAGAATCCTGGGTCTTTTCTTAATTTTTTTTTAAATTTAAAATTTCATTTCATTGATTATTTTCTTTGAGTATACTTAACACAAAATGTTACATTAGGTTCAGTTATACAAGTTAGTGATTTGATCAATTTATATATTACACTATGTCCACCACAAGTCTAGCTACCCTCTGTACCATTAGATTCTATGTTTTTGACTTGTTTAATCATGGCCACAGAGTTGGTGTTCTGTGAAATGGTTTCTGTTACCAGGCCTGCCACCAGCTAATGAGACTTGCTCCTTCAACTTATTAGAAGGGAAAAATAAGGAAATTTTCAAACATGCAAGGATTCAGATATTTTACCTTACATACACTTTTTTTCCTAAAAAGTTACTTAAGGATACACTAAAGCAAAAAGCTATGAAATGGACCAAGATAAAGAAAATTTAGAACCCCCAAAATGTGGGCCCAATGCAGGAAAGCAGGGTGGCTGTTCCAGGGAGAAATTAGCCTAGACCAGAGAAAGGGTAAGAGAGACCTACCTAACCTACCTACTGGAGAGAACAAGAAACAGGAGTGAGTTAGTAGAATGCCTGGCTGAAATATAGAATTGAAGACATGGAGGCTGTGATAAATTCAGATAGTACAAGAAGTAAAAAGGGACATTAGGTATTACATATAATAAATGTAATTAAAATACCTTGTCTAGCTATACCCACCAGTAGTTAAATAATGCAAACACTTTATATCCATATCTATTAGGAATTATCTCTTTTTTTAAATATTTTATTTATTTGTTTGACAGAGAGAAACACAGCTAGAGAAGGAACACAAGAAGCGGGAGTGAGAGAGGGAGAAGCAGGCTTCCCGCTGAGCAGGGAGCCCGATGTGGGGCTCGATCCTGGATCTCCAGGATCAAGACCTGAGCCGAAGGCAGCCGCTTAACCAACTGAGCCACCCAGGCACCCCTCTATTAGGAAGAAGATTTAGATAATTGGAAAAGTTCCATGTAGATTATAGAGTATGGATCTTTTCAACTTTGACAACATAAAAATAAAAGGTCAGAGGTCTATAAGGCGAAAAAAGAGAGATGAGCTGGAAGACATAGTAGGGGCAATAATATTAGACTGCAAGGTGGAATTTAGGAGAATCTAAAACAATTTGACAGAATAAGAGATAATAGTATTGTTACATTACTCAAAGTTATGCAATAATCAATAAGAAAATCTAACTAGTTGTATAACTGTTAGGAGAAAGCAAGAAAGGGAGCTGGGATGATGCTACAATAAAGATGGCAACCTCATTTAACAAAACAAAAAATCTAAATTGTAGAATCAAGCAACAGCAACATGTATATATTTATTGTAATGGTGGAAGTGATGATCTGAAGAACCAGAACCGGGGCACGCAGGTGTCTCAGTTGGTTAAGCATCCAACATTTGGTTTGGCTCAGGCTATGATTTCTGGTTGTGAGATCCAGACCCCCATGGAGTCGTGTGTGGGGCTCCATGCTCAGCTCGGAGTTTGCTTAAGATTCATTCTTTCCCTCCCCTTCTGCTCCTCCCCATTCCTACTTCCACTCTTTCTCTCTTTCTCAAATAAATAAATAAATAAACAAATAAATAAATAAATAAATAAATAAATAAAATCTTAAAAAAGAAGGAGAAAAAGAATCAGAACCAGTGCAGACAGTTAAAATTCTAAAATTGCTTCCTCTGAGCAGCATGTCCATCATGAAAAAAAAAAAAATGCAGCCTCAGATGCATTTTTTCCTGTCTGGGAATCCTTTTATCTGTTTGATTTTTTTCCCCATATGCATAAATTATCTTAATACAAGCTAATTTTCCAAAGCAAAAGAAGTATTTGTAAAATGAGCATGGCCATTGCTTAATGAATATTTATTTAATAAATTATTTACTCTATATTAAATATGAGAAAAATATAGTTTAGAATCAAATTTTATCAGAAATTTTTTGGACTATGTAATTTCTTCATGGTGCAAAAAAAAAAAAAAAAAGACAAAAACAACATAATACAGTAGTCCAGCATCCAGATAATTCAGAATTAACTGGCTACCTTTTTGACATGGGAAACTATTTTCTAATCCTACAGCTTCTGAGTAACTAATACCATGAACAGCAAATCACTGACTTTTGCAATAAACTGCAGTCCCTGTGCATTAAGCTCACCAGCCTGAAGATCAAGGAATTCAGGACTTTGCTGAACCACACATGGAAACCCCATTGCTGAGTGTGGCTCTGCAGAATCCAAGACTTGGTGAGAGACAGCAGTCTCCACCCTACCCCTACCCATACAGGGTCCTTGGGAATCTGTACTGAGAACAGTGACTAGAAACTTGTGCCTCTCCTTTTCGCTCATGTCTCCCAAGAGCCCCCCACCATTATTTGCTTAGATCCCAGGGCTTCTCTGAAACATAAGAACACTATGCAGAATAATTCTGAATACTCACATGTGAGATCTCATGAGTTTCCCCACAAATGGAAATGGGGCTTCTGTTTGGATATACTTAGTCCAGTGGTAATTGTTTTTGACCACCTAGTATCAATTTTCACTCCTTAATAACATTCTTGTTAATGAGGAATTACTTCCATCCCATTGGTTCAGTTTGGTAAGACTATAAAGGGAGGGGCTCACCATCTTAGCCAAGGAGTAGGTCCATGACCCAAGGTTGCTCAACAGAGAGTTCCTTACATTGAACCCAAATCTCTAGTAGAGGGACTAGGTCACCTGGGTCCCAGCTCACCCAGGCCTTTCAAGAATAGGCTGCTGCTGCTAAGAGCTTTGTTATGGCTCCTGACACCCAAGTCTTAGGATTGCTTAAGATCTACCAATTTCTAGAATTTGGTCTCTACCCATCAATCCTGCAACACCATGTGGTCTTAAATGAATTAGCTTTTGCTACAGAGAACTAAAGAATCCTAAATAGAGGGCACCTGAGTGGCTCAGCTGGTTAGTTGTCTGCCTTCAACTCAAGTCATGATCTCAGGGTGTTGGGGTTGAGTCCCACATCGGACTCCCTGTTCAGAGGGTGTCTGCTTCTGCCTCTGTTCTTCCCCCCACTCATTCTCTCTCTCTCAAATAAATAAATAAAATTAAAAGAAGAAAAAGAAGAAGAATTCTAACTAGGTTGACAGTGTAAACTGATACTTAAAGTATTTACTGATAGAGACTTGAACAAGATAGAGGATAATGACTTCAATAAAGTGAAGATGATATTTAATATATGAACAAAAAAGGAGGGAAAGGATGATTTATATTCTTTCCCAATATATTCCAGGGAAGATGACATCCACATATTTTTTTTAAGGACAGAACTAGAGGTAGGGAGGAACACAGAAGGGACTACTGCCCTTGGGTGTACTTAGGATTTTGTGCAATTCTTCATGCTAACCAGCATTCCAAAATGAAATTGGAATGCAGTACACAGCATAAAGAGAAAAGAAAATTTAAATGTACTACATAAGGAAAGAGGATTAATTGCAATTATAAATGAAGACTAAATGAAGGGGCTATGAAGTCCCCTAATAAGGAAATATCATGCAGTTGTGAAAAAGGAGGTGACAAAAGCCTGAGTGCCGCAGAGAACATTTGCCAAACTATCATATTTTAAAATTATATTTCTAAGGTTTTGTATAATAAAAGAGACAGAAAAAAGTGAACTTTAAATTGGATGTTACAAAACTGAAGGAATTATATTTCATCAAAAAGATACAAGAAATACTCCTTTCTGAAAAATAGAGTCAACCAAAATAAATTGCAAATAAAACACAGACTTAATATAGAGTATAAAAGTAAAACACTGTCACTTTCACCATGGTCTAAGTTTGAGAAATAGCTTCAGGGATTTATAAATAAAAATTTGTGATTAACTCACTTACTGTTTTTGACCACCTGCCACTTCTGGGAACAGTCTCATAAATCGATTTTATTCAACTGATCTGAATTGGCTTGACAATCAAATGAATGACAAAAAAAAACTAGTATTTTGGGTGCCTGATGAGGCTCCCTAAGAACCAATATTAATTCAACCTCCTTAAAAAAACAAACAGAACAGTGTCCTCTCTGAAGCAATAACAGAATGCAGACTATATTATCAAAATTCCTGGTAGTCTAGGGCATTAACATCATGAGATTTAGATAATTTGGGTTTTGGATTTTGTCAACAACTTATCATTGACTAGGTGTAAAAAAAGTCTTTAAGTAGGCAGGTCTGCAGCAAAAAAATAGCTAAATTTAACAAGTGAAATGTCCTTTGCTTGCCTTATTTGTTTCTGTTTACAGATGGAATGTGCACAGGGGAGAAAGAAGGCAAAGAGACTGTAACTCCAGCTTTGAGGGAAATCTCAGAAGAGAAACACATGGAGGACACCAGGGTGGGCTCAGGTAGAATGAGAGATGGTTGCTCAGAAACGAGCCCACAACAGCTTTCCAGTCTCTGCTCCACCTTGTTAGGGCATGGGAAATTGACTCCCTTTGGTAAATTATGTAGTCAATTAAATGTGAACATTCTTCACACCAGATCATGTTTCTAAGGCAATGGGATTTGACATAAATGAGAAATACAATGTAAATTCCAAGTTGCATGGAAAAATTTATTATGTTTTTTAGTAAAGTCATACCCTTGATCACTCAGTGTCTCAACTGTCCCATTTGTAAACATAGAAAATTTTTGCTTACACAGTCCTTAGTAATATGGCAGGAGGACTCATAAAGTCTGAAAAATACTTTTCCTTAAAGAAAAGAAGTGCACGAATCCAGAATTTTTCCTCATCTACTAATGAAAACTTGACTTTCCCATAAAACTATGTTCCACCTGCGTTCATTCAAAGTAAAAAATATGATAATCTTTTCAATTTTGAAATTACTTTAAGGAAATCTGGAAACTTCCCTCAATAACTTAGTCCAATAAAATTATATTCCCAATGTAATGTTCATTATGACAAGAAAATGAAAACTAGAGAAGTGGAAAATAATCAATAGAAGATTAAAGTGTCATATATGCCTAGCTAATTGTGAAGACAGATAATTATCTAGTTTATGTTACTCGGATGAGAAGATTAAATATAAAAGAGTAAATTAAAAAAAAGAGTAAATAAAAGAAATTTCACTCCCAAATTAGTAATGTTATCCTAAAACAAATATTTGTTTCACTGTTGACCACATACTCAGTTTTTGAAATCAAACATAATACGTTCTGTTCTGTGTGGATTTTCCCACATGAGAGAAAGATTTTTTTTTTTTTTGACACCAGATGCCTTCTCTTTTCCTGGTGTATCTCCCCAGGTTTTTCCCCTCCTTGGCCTGTGCACTGCAGTGGTCATGGCTGTGCATTCCCAGCTCCCACCGCTTCCATCTGGCACACATCTGGAGGGGAGCAGCAACAGCAGGAGAAACTAATGAGACCTTATATTCAAGGTGAGGAAACTTGCTTCTGGGTAAGCTTATAAACTCTGTTCCAGCCCTCTTCTCTGCTCTTTGGCATGTATTCAACCTTCCTCATCTTTAAAACCTTTCTCCTGTCAATTCACTTTCCTTCACACCCTTCATACATCTCTGATAGGTCAAAAACTAAAAGAAGAACCTAGTACCTGATTTCCTACATTTTTATCTCTCCTTCCTCCAGGCCATTCTATGCACTTTCCCAAACAGGTACACCAATGTAAAAACTTTTCCTGAATTTACAGCTTGGCATCAAAAACCCTATATTGTAATGTTTGTGTAGATTGGTAGTATTACCTTACATTGATCTTTTTGATTATTATTCTACAATAACATCAATTCCTTTGAAATCTTTAGGATCAATACATTAGAATAGATTTTTTTCTTCCTCAGAATAGTTTTTCTCCTTCGAAGATTTACCAGTTCTTAAGGCCTGATTCCAGTGCCACTTTCTCCATGAAAAAGTTAAAATCTTTCCAGTAGAAATTTTCTGTTTCTTTCTGACCATCTATTTCTTTCATTGTCTTTTCTCTCTTTTCACCATCATCACCATCACCATCCCATCATTGTTATCATCACGACCAATATCATCATCAACACCCTGTCATCATCATTATCATCATCACTGCCACTGTCATCATCACTACTGTCATTATCATCACCACTGTCATCATCACCATCATCACCACCATCATGAACACCTCCACCATCACCAACACCACCATCATTATCATCATCGACACCACCGTCACCATCACCACTACCACCATCACCATCACTATCACTGTGATCATCATCACCATCACCACAAGCATTATCATCATCACTATCATCACCATCATCACCACCATCATGAACACCTCCACCATCACCATTGCCACCGCCACCAACACCACCATCATTATCATCATCGATACCACCGTCACCATCACCACCACCACCATCATCATCACTATCACTGTTATCATCATCACCATCATGTACACCTCCACCATCACCATCACCACCGTCACCAACACTGCCATCATTATCATCACCACCACCATTGTCACCCTCATTATCACTATAATTCTCATCATCTCACCACCATCATAACCATTATTATCATCATCACTGTCATCATCATCATCACCACCACCATCACCACCACCATGATCATCATCATCTTTGGAATACTTTAATAGTCCCAGCTTCAGGCTGGAACCATAATTATTATGTCTGTATCCAACATCTTCCACTAGATACTAATCCCTTGGTGGTTATATTGCATCATCTAGACTATGTGCGTCATCTTGATTGCTTACTTGCTATGTGTAAATAAACCATCTCCTTTTCTATTCTCTCATTCACTTCCACAAATGACAAAAAGAAATGGAAGGATGAAGGGAGTACAGGTTAAGAAAATCAGGGCACACCAAAGAGCCAAATTCTACTTTCTCACCCTGCCCTTCATCTGCTAATTTATTCTGTATTTGTATAATATACTGCTTTGTACAAAGAAGAAAGCAAGTTTGAGGTGGCATTTTTAAGGAGAAAAGTGAGGTATAAATATGTAAGATTGCCTGAAACATAAAAAAAACCACACTTTTGTCTTATTCCCTAATTCTTTTATTTCCCATTTTGTACTGGAGCCACTATAACAAGGCAAAACTATTTCTGTTTTAAAAGGCATACTGTATTCTTTCCTCTATTCCCTAGATAAACTAGTAAAGGATCAGTAACTACCAGACAGGCAAGGAAGGAGACCCCCCCCCTCCACCTTCCTATCATATGTCTCTTTTCCTGGAGTTATTTCTGGTCAAATGGGACAGTGGGTCTAAAACCTTTCAGAACACACCTTGTCATGATCATTTGTTAGCACAGTGTAATGGGCCAATTAATTCTTCACAGATATTCATTCACCCTTTATGGTGCTTTGAGAAGATTGCAAGCCCCTGGGAGCAGAGGAAATCCATACAAACAGATGCCGCCCTTATAGACTTTCACTCTTTTTTTAATTTAAATTTTAGGAAGTTAACAAGCACTGCAGGATTGGTTTCTGGAGTAGAATTCAGTGGTTCATCACTTACATACAACACCCGGTGTTCATCATAACAAACACCCTCCTTAATCTCCATCTCCCATCTAGCCCATTCCCCACTCACCTCCCTCTGTCATCCCTCAGTTTGTTCTCTTAACATCACAAACAGACTTCACCCAAAGAATTAAATAACTTGAAATGTACAAAGTGTTATTTAAGAAAAGGAACAAACACAAATGTTAAGGGTTAATCTCTCCCATGTATGTGTGAGTGACCAAGCACAAAGGCATCACTGAACACACATGTGTGAAGCTTTCAATAGTGATGCTACGTTAAAGGGCTTTAGCAAAATGCTTGGTACTGCTATGTGTTCTGTACATGACAAAGAACACAGAAATAGCCCCCTACTGCAAAACTACATATTTCCACTTCTAAATTCTACTTCTCATTTCACTCAAATTAGGTGAGGAATATTCTAAAAGGCATTCTACTTTTACAATGCTGATCAGTGCACTGTCCCTCAAAAGTTGGTGTATAAAGAACTTAACTAGTGTTGGGAATCTCTCCTCTCCTTTTCCTTACTATCTGCCATATGTGAGGTCTCTATAAGCACAATGCCTGGTTTATTAAAGATGATACAGTAGAAAGAGCATGGGAGCTAGGCTTACCTGGACTTGGATGTAAGCTATGCTCTCCCAGTGATGGGGTATGTAAACTTCAATCATCTGTGAAAAGGAAATAATCATATCGGCTGCATACCACTTCTAGGAACCTGACACATGGATCCATACAAAAGGACCCTGAGGGCCATTGGCAAGGAGGATTGGGATCCTTGAGCTGTTCTTGGAGGACAAACAACATTAAACTCTATATTTAAAGACTAGTGATGGAGGCATCTGGGTGGCTCAGTTGTTAAGCATCTGCCTTTGGCTTAGGTCATGATCCCAGAGACCAGGGATCCAACCCTTCATCAGGCTCTCTACTCATCGGGAAGCCTGCTTCTCCCTCTCTCACTCCCCCTGCTTGTGTTTCCTCTCTCACTGTTTCTCTCTGTCAAATAAATAAATAAAATCTTTTAAAAATTTTTTTAAAAATTTAAAAAATAAAGACCAGGGATGACAAACCAGCTCACACTGACACCTTGCAAGGATAACAGGGTATTCTTCCCATTTGTTCTAAACACAGTCTAGACATAGATGCAAAGCAGTGATTAACTTTCTACCAGTAAAGCAGCTCCTAGGAGAAGGCTGGGACAGCCTGCCATGGAACCTGTTTAAATACCTAAATGGAGCTCACCTTCCCACTTGGGAGCCCATGTCAAACTCAAAAGTCACCTCGAGAGTGAAACTACTGTCCCTGTCCTGGAAGCTAAATGGCAGCTCTTGTTGCTGCCTTATACTCTCATTACAAACCATCAGCTTAGGCTTACCCCTGATTCCTCTAAATCTCTGTGCAGCATTTTCTGAGGACGCATCTATGAGTGCATCGTGGGCTGCTGGATGTCCACAGGCATTCACACAAATAAGCAATGGAGAGCTGGCTCAGGAAAGAGGACTTACATATTTTCTTCCTCAAATGATATACTTGAGCATTAAAAACAATGTATTCTGTTCTCCTGCTAGCAAGGAATAATGAAACTAGAGTGTTGCCTTCCCAGCAGCTCCTGCCTTTGAATCTCACAAAGCCGAAATGATCCTGGGTTTGTAGGCAGCTACAGCCTCCTGAAGCTATTGGGAACACTGCCAAGAACTCTGAAAAGCCTCCACAGTTAATTGGGAACTGGCTTATTAGTGACACTTTTGAGAGTCAGGTTGTCATTGAGGAGAAACGAAGGAGAACACGGTGGGCGCTGTAGCCTGGAATTAGGCCGTGGGAGGGAGGATGGCTTCCTTCTCCTCACAGGAACATTGCTCTGTAATTTTCTCAAAAGCTATGCTCAGCTGCTTGCAAAAGCCCCGGATCTTGGAAGGCTGCAGGCAACACCTTAGCCTCCAGAGTTGCCTTAACACGGTCCCCCATCATCCACATTCGCAAAGCTCTGCAGCCATTTTAAAGATACCCTGACTCAGGTAACACCACCAAGATAAATGTATCCTGCCCTCTGAGCCGCAGCCTCTTGAACACGTATCTCCATTTTTTGTGTGTAGCTAACTCAAAGCATTTATTTCACAATCATAGACAATTCCAGTAGCAAATAATCCTCAAGGTTTTGTATAAATATTTAAAACTCAGTAAAGAAAGGAAAAAAGCTGAAGAATTTTTAAGAATGTTTAAGTTAACTTGTAAAAATACAGGTCAAGTCATATTTAAAGTCAAGCTCTTGAAGCAGCACTAGAAATAAATTATTTGTGGTGGGAGGGAAGGTGGTTGCCCGTGTCAGACCAGCTCCAGCCAAGCACAATGCTGCGTTCAGTTCAGAGTTTTGTCTTTGAGTTTTGAGTGAGATGTTGCACTGATAACAAACTGACTTTCTCAGCTCCCTTCCTCTGGAGGGGTGGTGCCTGATTTGGATCACATTTTCTGTGCTAGGATGTTAGCCCTCACCACCCCTCCACCTCTGTTCCCCCAGAAAAGACAAAGAAGAAACTACTACATTAACAATGAGAGTAGTTTGAGCTCCTCTTCCATTTGACACACTTTCTGCTGTGTGAACTGATGGAATCTTGTCACCACCCTGGTGGAAAGAAGGAAGCCTAGATCCTGGAATTAATCCCAAGGATTCTGCTACTGATGTGAGACAACACCAAAGAGCTTTTTCTGATGGTGCCAGAAGTCCATCTGAGAACAGAGACTGGAACATGAAAAATATAGTTGACAGGCATCTGTTTACTGCCTTATTCTATTTATTGCCTTTCTTTTCTCTTTTAGAAGATCCACTCTTCTCCCCTCATAAGAATAGTTTAGCCTTTGTTCATTCCATAATTTGACCTAACCTGTAAGAGGATAAGCTCCCTGAATCTCAAGGTAAGTCACATTATCTCTCAAGTTCTTATTCTTAATACACACACAGGCCCACATACAAACACACATACACAGACACCACCCTATATATATATACGTGCATTTTAGGGGTATACAAAATTGGGTTGGTTGCCAACCCAATAGTTGGCCATTTTCCCCTCCTTTCTTCCTTGTTGCTGGACAGATTGACTCCCACAAGAGAATCTAAAATGTCAGTTCACAGCAGTACTTTCTTGCTGTGAGAGGTGGTGATATGACCATTTTTGAGTGGCCATGTGACAAAGTCCCAGAGTGGGCATGTGACGTAGTTGTAGGGTGCAGTGCGACAGTCCTGCAGGAGCGCTGTGATGATGTGGCACATTTCGGGAGTGGCCACATGATAGTTTGGGTGGCAGAGTAACACATTTCTAGTATAGGCATGTGACACTCTCCTGGAGTAGACGTGTGGTATAGTACTTGGGCGGCAATGTGACACAGGTCTCTGTTGGCTGTGGGACACAGTCCTGGAGTAGTACTGTGACATCATTCTGGAGTGTCCAGAACATGGAAACATTCCTGGGATGGCCACATGCCAGGTGTTGGATGGTTCTGTGAGACAGGAGGTGACCATGTGAAGCATTTCTGGTCAATGAAGCCTACAGGATGTCTGCTGGAGAACTTCCTGGAAAGATTTTCCCTCTATAAGAAGAGGGATACGGAAAAAAAACATTCTCATCACTGGGATTTCTGCTTTCTCTTCTTTCCTTAGAACAGACTTACATGAAGTTAAGCAAACTCAATATTTAATATATTCTCAATACTTTGTACTTTGTTTTTTCATAACAAAAGTTTGCTCCAAGTCACATAAAGACCCAAAACTCCCTCCCATTTTCCCATTTATTTATTTTTTTTCATTTTCCCATTTTGTACAGCTAATACAATCGTGTGTGTGTGTGTGTGCACACGTGTGAGAGATAGGATGTGAATAAGGTTAGGAAGCACACAGAGAAAGCAATTACCAGTCGAGATCTGACTTCCCCCGTTTTCCAACTGTGTCAACACAAAGGAGACTTTCACTAAAGACAGATTTGAGCAGAATCCTGCTTCACTCCAAACCTCTCCATTTCAAGCCCTAGAACTACAAGTGTAGCCCGAGGGAAGAAGACAGAGTGAGTTGAGGGAAAATTTGAACTGAGTAGGAGATTACAAGTTAAAAAAAAATGTGTTTGGTTCTGAATAGCTGAAATGAGACTCACTAAAATAAATGAGATTTTATTCAGTCAAACTGAGATCTCAATCAGGGAACCAGGTGCCAAGTAGAAAACAAAGTATCATTGAATGTGGAAAGTTCCAACTATTGGATCAAAGGGAAGCTGTTCATGTTTACACCCCTGTCAAACTGAGACTATGGTAAACTAGTCAATAGATTAAATTTCATTCAAAGTTATTTTGGATACTCACATTAGACACATTCTTTCAAACATTTTAAATAACATAAATCAAAACAAGCGTCCTATGAATATATGTGTTTAATCCAATCTTTCTTCCCCTCCTCTCCTCCCCCAAAGTTATGTACAAAATGACAAACCCAGTCTTGCCCCTGCCTTTTCTGCAGGAATAAAAAAAAAAATATTTGCTTCCTGTTTTGAGGTCATGATTCCAGGACCCAGTAATTTTGCACACAGCTAAGATGAATGTCAAACAAAGAGGCAACGGAAACATTCCATAAATTGGGTGTGGGGACCAGAAAATATATTATCCATGAAAACTTGTTTTAAAAACTATTCCAACAGACCAAGCTATATATTAATATTAAAAGCTGCAGAACGATGAAGCCATAAAGACTGCTGATGAGTGAAAATGCTATTGAATACAAGGTTAATTTCTATATGATCATAATAAATTTGAATTTTTTTAATCTAAAGAATCACAGGTTAAAAAATGTTTCACATTCACCTATTGATGGTCATTTCAGTTGTTTCTACCCTTTGGCTATTATGGATACAACTGCCATAAGCATTTTTGTACATTTTGTAAACATATGTTTTTGTTTCCCTTGGGTACATACCTAGGGTGAGAAAGGATGGATCATATGAGGCATGTGTGTTTATGTTTTTACAAAGCTGTCAAATTTTTTCTGAAGTCATTCTTTCATTTTACTTTACCAAAAGTAGTGTGTAAAAATTCCAGTTGTTTCACATGCTCACAACACCAAGTGTGGTCATCTTTTTATTTTTAGGCATTCTACTAGGTATGTAGTGATAGATATATCATTGTGGTTTTAATTTGCATTTACCTGATGAACACTTTTTAAAATACTTATCTGACATCTGTTTTTCATCTGTTGTAAAGTATCTATTCAAATCTTTAGACCGTTTTATGAGTTTTAATTTTATTATTGTGTTTTAAGAGTTTTTGATATTCAAGAAACAAACTTGGGACAGCCTAGGCAGCTTGGTTGGTTAAACGTCTGCCTTCAAATCAGGTCGTGATCCCAGGATCCTGGGATCAAGTTCCACATCAGGCTTTCTGTTCAGGGGGGAGCCAGCTTCTCCCTCTGCCTCTGCCTCTGGCTTGTGCTCTCTCTTGCTCTCTCGCTCTGTCTCAAAATAAATAAAATCTTAAACAAAAAAGAAACAAATTCATGGTCAGATACATATTCTCTAAATATTCCTCCCAATCTATGTCTTCCTTTTCATTTTCCTCACAGTGTCTTTTGAAGGGAAAATCTTCTTAATTTTGATAAAGCCTTATTCATTAATATTTTTCTTTTTATATTTCTTGTCTGGTTTGTTGTGTTGAAAAAAAATCTTTGCCTAAACAAAGGATATGAATATTTTCTCCTGGTAAACTTACAGTTTTATCTCTTACACCAAGGTCTATAATCCATTTGAAGTTAATGTTTGTATATCATATAAGGAAAATAAAAAGCTTCATTTTACTAAATGACTACCCAAATGTTGTAGCACCATTTGTAGAAATATTATTTTTCCCTCTTAGCAGTTCAATAAAAATCAACTTGTGATATATATGAGTCTACTTCTGAATTCTGTTCTATCCCATTGATCTATTTTTTTTCTCTCTTTATGTTAACGCTATACTATCTTGATTATTATTGCTTTATAGTAAGTCCTAAAATTGGGTAGTGGAAGTCTTCCAATTTGTTTCTTCTTTGTTAAGGTTGTTTTAGGCCTTCTAAATCCTTTGCCTTTTTATATTAATATTACAAATCAGATTGTTACAAAACAAAAGCCTGCAGGGAATTTGACTGGTATTACATTGAATTTACACATCCAGTGTGGAAAATTGTCATCTTAACAACATTGAGTCTTATGATCCATGAATGGATATATCTTTTCAGTTATTTAGAGTTTTATAAATATTTCTCTGCAGTGTTTTAAAATTGTAGTGTAGATATATATCTTCTGTCAAATTTGTACTTAAATTTTTTATATTTTTAGTACTGTTATGAATGGTACTTTTTAAATTTTAACTTGTGGTTGGTTGTTGCTAATATATAGAAGTGATATTGAATTTGCATATTGATCTTGTATCCTGCAACCTTACCAAACTCATTTATTACAACTTACTAGTTTTTGAAGAGTTTTTAGTCAGTTACATCAGACATTCTACACAGATAGTCGTGTTATCTACAAATAAAAACAGTTTTAATTTTACTTTTCTTATTCAGATGCTTTTTATTTCTTATTCTTGCCTTATAGCATTTGATAGTCTCCAGCACAATGGTGAATAGTAGTGGTGACAGCAGATATATTCAAGTTTCCAGAAAAGCTTGTGTAAAATTGGTGTCATAGATATCATCAGATATCTATGTTGTTTACCTCAGAGATTTCCATACCAAAGATTGGGAATATAGGCTTCCCTCCTCCCTTGCACTCACTCTTTAACTGTGCCATTTCTTTTTCAAAGTTCCAGCAACATTAACCCCATTTAGTGACCCTGCCCTTACAGACAAAGATTAGGGCAGGGAACAATGTATGCACTCCCAAAGTTTTATTGAATGTCTAGTGAACATATAAAATGAACCATTCATTATGCCCTGTTAGTCAATGGCAAATCTCTAAGAGCTTGTCTCATGTTCCTAGCTAAATGCTTCAATGGCCAATTTCCAGACAATGGGAAAGCTGTTATCCAACACTTTATATTATCTTGTAATATCAGCTTGCACTGGTTTTCTTTCCTTTACCACAGGAAATTTTGTGTTTTCATATTACCAAAGGAAGTAGAACCAATGTTCTCTTCCAATTATTTTTTTTCCTTTTCAGGAATAACTAAATTACCAAAACTAAAGCTCTAACTTCACTCACTCATGTATTCAAACATCCAATCAACACATATTTACTAAGTAGTACCAGGAACCATTCCAGGCATAAAAGATACAGTGGTTAAAAACACTATATATATAAAAACACATTGTCTATATTATTATCTCAAAAAAGAAGAAGGAATTACAATTTCAAATAGATACGATATACTAGGATGGATAGCAGGCACCAAGGAACAGTAAATCCAGAGGGCCCAAATTAGGTTAATGAGTCAAAAAAAGCCTTAGCATCAGACAGTAGTCAGGTAAAGAGGTAAGGAAAGTTCCAGAGAGATGAAGCAGAATGCCAAAAGGCCTTGGAGGTAAAAAGAAATTGAGTGTAACATATTGGAAGAATTACAGAAATTCATGGTGGGTCTATTGGTGAAGACAAGGTGGAACAGTGGCTAGGTCCCTCTGAGTTAGCTCAGGAAGCCTACACACTGTAGATACTATCTCAAAGACAATAGAAGGACAACAGCGCTTCTAAGAATGGGGATGATACAATGTGTTTTATAGGTTTAATGACAGAATGTGGCTACAGAGGCTACAGTATGGAGATTAGGTTAGAGGATAGAAAGATTTGCATCAGGAAATCTATTAGGAGATGTTTGTATGACCCAGACTTGAATGGATAAAAGGCCAGATTAGTTAAATTAGTGGTAGTGGACATAAGCAAACATGGACAAACCTGAAACATGGTTAGCAGGCAGTTTAAAAAGAACGTAGATTGCTAAATTTGATGTTGAAGCCTTTGGGCAAGATGCTGGATGATTACAGAGATGTTAAAGATAACTTGGTTTCTGTTTCTAGACAAATATAGATATGAATTACAGAAGGAAAACTGATGAATTCAGAATTTAGAGATTCAATGTGAAAGCCAAAAGCAAATAAATGTCCAGTGGTCAGTTGCCCATATGGTTTTGAAACTCAAGAGATGTCAAAGCTAAAAGGTATATTTGAAAGCTATCTTTAATTTTAAGATTTCATTTGACATTACTTTTCTGTCTTTCTTATTTTTTTCTGCCTTTTAAATAATCTTTTTTTTTAATTTGAGCTCCATGTTCCTCAGAAAATTAAAAATAGAACTACCCTACAATCCAGCAATTGCACTACAAAGTATTTACCCAAAGAATACAAAAAGACTAATTTAGAGGGATACATGCATCATATTCTGATGTTTATAGCACATTATCTACAATAGCCAAATTAGGGGAAGAGCCCAAGTGTTCATCAATTGATGATAAAGAAGAAGTGGTATATATACACAAAAGAATATTACTCAGCCATAAAAAAGAATGAAATTGGGGTGCCTGGGTGCCTCAGTCAGTTAAACATTTGACTCCTGTTTTTGGCTCAGGTCATGGTCTCAGTGTCCTTAGATCAAGCTCCTCATCAGGCTCCATGCTCAGCCCAGAGTCTGCTTGAGATTCTCTCTTTCCCTCTCTCTCTTCCCCTCTCCCAACTCTAAACAAACAAACAAACAAATAATAAAACCTTTAAAATAAGAATGAAATCTTATAACTTGAAATGACAGGGGTGGAGCTACAGATTATAATGCTAAGTGAAATACATCACTCAGGGAAAGACAAATATAGTATGATTTCACTCATTATGTGGAATTAAAGAAGCAAAACAAATGAAAAAGGGGAATAAAGAGAATGAGGCAAACCAAGAAACAGACTCTTAACTATAGAGAAGAAACTGATGGTGAATGGAAGGGAAGTTGGTGGGAGTGGGTGAAATGGTTGATGGGGATTAAGGAGTGCACTTGTGATGAGCACTGGGTGGTGTATAGAAGTGTTGAACCACTATAGTGCACACATGAAACTAATATAACACTGTAGGTTAACTAACTGGAGTTCAAATAAAAACTAACTAAATTAATTAAATAATTAATTTGAATTCTATATCATTGACTTAGTTTTCTGGTACAGATTTTTTCTTTTATTTATTTATTTATTTATTTATTTATTTATTTATTTATTTATTTATTTTTGGCGGGGAGGGGCAGAAGGAGAGGGAGAGAGAAACTTTCAGTAGACTCTCTGCTGAGCATGGAACCTGATGCAGGGCTTGATCCCAGGACACTGAGATCATGACCTGACCTGAAACCAAGAATAGGAAGCTTAACCATCTGAGTCACCCACTGACACAAAATTTTTATTAAACATGCAATGCATCTTTACTAAATTTCCTTTAATTTTCTCCGTACCCTATTATTTGGTATGTCCTTGCTATCTACTTAGCTGCACAGTCTACATTTCATAGCTTTGATTGCATCAAGGTTGCCAGTTTCCAAATTCACTTTGGGTTTCTGTAGTAAAACATTTTTCAAAACCATGCTCATTCATTTCCTTTTTTTTTTTAATGTGTTTTCTTTTTTTTTTTTTAAGATTTTATTTATTTATTTGACAGAGAGAAACACAGCCAGAGAGGGAACACAAGCAGGGGGAGCGAGAGAGGGAGAAAGCAGGCTTCCTGCTGAGCAGGGAGCCCGATGTGGGGCTCGATCCTGGGTCTCTGGGATCATGACCTGAGCCGAAGGCAGTCGCTTAACCAACTGAGCCACACAGGCGCCCCTGCTCATTCATTTCTTATTGAGGATAATTTTGTTTCAGTGTAATATAATCATTTTATTCAGGAGCCCTGTGTTATTTGCTCTCTCATCCATTCTCAGCCAAAAAGATTCTCTTATTTTTGATTCTCACTGAATTTGATCCTGGAAAAAGTAACATAATGTATATAGCTTTGGGAGGACATGTAAGAAACATGATAGAAAAAGAGAAAAGATATTGGAAAGAGAGATCATTAATAAAGGCTACATTGTCAAACCAGCCACAGCTGTGAGTAAATCCATGGGAAAACTCTGGGAACCAGTGAACAATTCACAGCGAGGATTATTCCACCTGTGGGTCCAGGGGGCTCTGGATGGTGTTTGGTGGGCTGCTGTCACACCTCTGGGTGGCCTTCCCTTCCACAACTTCGGTGAAAGTTGCCAGGTAAAGAAATGTACATTTTGGCAGTGGGAGACATGTCAAAGGCCACTGAAGTGTTAAATCCTGGGGAATATGGCACACAGGGTCTGCTACAAGTCACTTCTTTCCCCAAAGTGCAGGGGGTGTGGATCTTTCTTTGTTACCTTTACCTCTTGATCTGTTTCACCCCCAAGTGGATGTACTGCAGTAAAATCATGATGAGAAGCACTGGAAGCTAGGATTGGACTCCATAGATAAAGGCTCAGTATATTTTAAACTGAAGTTTATGTCGCCCCCAAATGCATGTGTTGAAGCCCTAACCTCCAAGGAGGCTATATTTAGAGGCAGGGCCTCTAAGGAAGTAACTAAGGTTAAAGGAGATCATAAGAGTGGGGCCCTGATCCAATAGGATTAGTGTCTTTATGAGAAGAGGCACCCACCCAGAAATCCCACACTCACTTTTTCTCCCTTCTTCTCTTTCTCTTCCTTTCTCTCTCCATCTCTCTTCCTCCCTCTCTCTCTCCATCTGTCTTCTCCCTCTCCTCCTCCCTTCTTCCCAGTCTCCTTCCATGTAAACAGAGAAAAAGGAGATCACGTGATCACACAGTAAGATGACAGCCTTCTGCAAGCCAAGTCAAGAGGCCTCATAAAGACAGCTACTTGTCAGCACCTTGATCTTACATTTTCCAGCTTCCAGAACTATGAGAAATAAACTTCTGTTGCTTAAGCTACCCAGAGGGTGATATGTTTTTATGGCAGCACAATCAGACTAACATACTTCCATAAGACTGCCCTGACATCAGATGCCAGATACACTTCAGGAATCCCTTGGCCACCTGAACTTCTAAGTGGCTATAAATTCAAGGGTTTTCTATAACCCCCTCAGGTTCAATAATTCACTAAAATGACTTACAGAGCTCAGTCAAGTGTTGTACTTACAATTACAATTTTAATATAAAAGATATACATAAGGACAATATCTGGAAAGGAGGGCAGAGCTTCCTTACACTTAACTGTGGAGTCAGAGTATGTAACCTTCCTGGACAACCAATGTGTTTTCCACTGAGCTTCAGCGTCCCGAGTGTTGTTTATCAAGATTTCCTTATGTAGATATGCCTGATGAACTCATTCACCATATGACTGAATTTATTTTCCATCCCCTTGCCCCTCTCTTGAGGTTGATAATTTGGCTGATACCATGTGGTTCAAAGTTCCAAACTTTTCATCATATGGCTGGTCTTTCTGGGTTAGCATACACCCCATCATGAGCCACTCATTAGCAAAAAATATCAAAGCCCACTATGAATAAAAAAGAGCTCCTACACTCAAGAAATTACGAGGATTTAGTATCCCTTCCAGAAGTCAGGGAGAAAGACCACACATATTCTTTATTATATCACCTTTCCATCAGGTGACAGTCAAATTGCCTTTTATCAGAACTAGAGGGAGAGTTGTTGTGTATTACCACTGATTTCTCATTTTTAGTGGGCTTTCATTTAGTGTATTTTCATATTAAAAATATTCCTGTGCCTACTACCTGTTGTAGAAAGAATGGTATACATTAAAACTGTGGGGTTTTTTTCTGTAAAAGGCACCACCAAGAGAATGAAAAGACAAACAAGACTGATGAGAAAATATTTGTAAAAGACATACTGATAAAGAACTTGTATTTGAAATGCACTCTTAAATCTCAACCATAAGAAAACAAACAACAGGATTAACAAATGGACCAAACATCTAAATAAATACTTCACCAAAGAGGATATGCAGGTGGCAAATGAGCATATGAAAAGATGCTTCACATCATGTGTCATCAGAGAAATACAATTAAAAAGAGATATCATCATATACCTATGAGAATGGCCAAAGTTCCAAACAATGGCTGCAAAGTTTGGTGAGGATGTGGAGCAGAACAAATCATTCATTCATTGCTGATGGGAATGTGAAATGGCACAGCCACTTAAAAAAAAGGCAGTTCGGCAATTTCTTAGAAAACTAAACACACGCTTACCATATGATCCAGCATTCCTGCTCCTTGCTATTTACCTAGAGAAGTTGAAAACGTATGACTACACAAAACCTGCACACAGACATTTATAGCAGCTTTATTCATAGTTAATAGAATTTAGAAGCAACCAAGATGTTCTCCAAAAGAAGAGTGGATAAATAAATTGTGGTGCATCCAGACAATGAAATACTATTAACTCTAAAAAGAAATGAAGGATCAAACTGTGGAAAGACACGGAAGAAGCTTAAATGCATGCTACAAAGTGAAAGAAACCAGTCTGAAAAGTCTCCATACAGTATGATTCCAACTATATGACATTCGGGAAAGACAAAAGTATGGATACAGGGAAAAAAAATCAGTGATTATCAGGTGTAAGAAGGGAAGGAGGGATGAAGAGGTGGGGCACAGAGAAGTTTTAGGGCAGTGAAAATACTTTGTATGAAACTACAAGAATGGATACTTGTCATTATACATTTGTCCAAACTCAGAATGTACAAGAGTGAACCCCAGCCTAAACTATGGACTTTGAGTGACAATGATATACCAGAGTAGGGCATCAGTTACAACACATGTATACTCTGTTGGTGGTGTTGGTAACAGGGGAGACTAGACTAGTGTGGGAGGGAGGGAGTATATGGGAAATCTCTATATCTTCCACATAATTTTGCTGTGAACCTAAAACTACTCTTAAAAATAAAGTATACA
>PITA01004019.1:49088-129863 GCA_004023965.1 Spilogale gracilis
GTCCATGTTGCTACAAAAGTTGGATATTCATCCTTTCTGATGGAGGCATAGTATTCCATTGTATATATGTACCACATCTTCTTTATCCATTCATCTGTTGATGGGCACCTTGGCTCTTTCCACAGTTTGGCGATTGTGGCCATTGCTGCGATGAACATTGGGGTACATATGGCCCTTCTTTTCACTACATCTGTATCTGTAAATGCCCAGTAGTGCAATTGCAGGGTCATAGGGTATCTCTATTTTCAATTTTTTAAGGAATCTCCACACTGTTTTCCAAAGCGGCTGCACCAGTTTACATTCCCACCAACATTCACTTACTTGCGGTGCATGAGGGGTAACCTGGAGGACAGTGGGAGAAGGAAAGTAAATGGGAATTAGGGTAATCCAGGGAGAGAAACGAAACAACAGAGACTTTGGACACAGAAACAAACTGAGGGACTTGGAGGGAGGGGGGTGGAGGGATGGGAGAGCCTGGTGGTGGGTACTGGGGACGCCTAAAGCGTGGAGCACTGGGTGTGGGGAATGGGGAATGAATCTTGGAACACTGGGAAAAAAATTTAAGTAACAATTAAAAAAAAAATAAATAAAGTATACAAAGAAAAAGAAATCTTTGTCTCCAGCCTACGTTACATCGTCTAAGACTCTTGTTTTTGAAAGCTCTAAAATAAATACAGAAATGTTCAGGAGGAAGAGCTCCTGTGCAGGAGAAGACAGATCTCCTTGCTTTCTGGATGGACATGGATCCACATTGCTGAATGAAAGGTAAAGCACCAGTGAGGCACAATGTGTCCTGCTGTTTTCTTTCAATGAGGTGGAATATTTTATTTCATGATTTTTCTTCATCCTGATGAACTGCTTTTATTTTTCAGAAATTTTCTCCAAGATTCTGACAATATGTTGTTAGTCCTTTTATGTTTTCAGAAGTTATTTAATTTAATAAACCACTAAATTTAAGAAAATGGTAAGAGAAGTTGAGTAAGAAGATGGGAACCAAGCACCATTTCAAAATCCAACTCCAACTACTACCTTTGAAATGGCTTGTTTTACACACTTCGCAACATCTAATCTTATATCATTCCAGCTTCTTATATCTCTTAATTATTAATATGTTCTGGCCTGCCTTTCCCTAAAAAGCAGATATGGCACCATTGGCTGACAGAACTTCATCACACAGACGTTCTTCTCATGTACCACTTTGTTGTGAACTCAGGTAAACTAAACTTATATACAAGGGAGATGTGGACTTCTTTCCCACAAGGCACCAGGGTCATAAAAGACATCAGGTCTTTCATGCCCATATATTTTCTTTGCTTATTTTCATTTTGTTTTGTTTCATCGGAAATCACAATTTAATACTATACCTATACATTGGTATCTGAGCTCATGTATAAAATGTAACCACATACAAACCCTACATCAACCTAACACTCTTCTTCCAAAATCTAATTCTTCCCTGTAACTATCCTTGGAATGATCTGACAACTGATGTCATATTCTATTCAGATTAACCCTCAATAATATCACTAATTTTATATTCCAGAAGGATGAATTTGCAGCTAAGCATTAAATATTTTATCAAGTTATGTAAAACATAATCTATTGGGTTTAAAAGTGAGCCGTTATTTCAAACTATTGCCATGAACTTATTTTCAGGAGACCATCAAGAGAAAATATTATGCAGAAAACTGATTTAAACAACATCTGTTTCAGTCACTGTTATGATATTCTCAGAGAAAACTGAAAGGATAATCATTTTTGTCATGTGAGAATACAGTGTTCTGTTCTAAATGGGTTAAGTACCTGTAGTGGCAGAACACAGAAAGTCATAATGGGAAATATGAATAGAAGATGGTTTCACTTTGAGCCTTAGAATCTTATTTCACAAAAATAACAAATCTGTCCACACAGAAACTTTCTCTGACAAGTTGTGGTCAGGTTAACCAAACGTGAGTCTTTGAGTCAGTTCATGGGCTGCCAGACATCAGAAACTCTCTGCTTCCATCTTCTCTTTCCATAATAATACTCATTCCCAAAAAGTAGGCTCCATGAAGGTGGGTACATGTTATTCTTATTCTCTGTTTTATAACTAGTTTTTAGCATAGTATCCCAGCACATACTTGGTCCTTAATAGATACTAAATCCTCCACTCATCCATTTAACAAACATTGACTCTGGTGTACAGTCAGAGAGAGACAGGTGAGCTACTTACCATCAGGGCTACCACCACTTAGTAAGAGAGAGAGAAGAGCACAGAAGGAAAGACAAAAGTAAGCAATCAGGATGATCTTCCATAATGAAACTAGGTCTTGATTGCCATAGGAGAGCTAAGAAATGAACCAATGATTCTACCTAAAAGAACTGGAAAACATACCCAAAGAAGATAAGAACTTGATCTTAAAGAATAACTGAAATTTACCAGTTAGGAAAAAACAAAAAGAAGTATATAACAGACCAAGCAACAGCACACTCAATGACCCTAGTGAGGAGTTTCTCACACTCATGCACCACTAGGAGCTCCTTGTGCAGCACAGTATGTGGGGGAAGAATAACAGAAGAACATTCTACTAAAGTGACCCTAGGCCAGATTGTGAAGGGCTTTATGTGCCACACCAAAAAGCCCGGTTTATATCTGGTGGGTCATGAGGAGCCATCAAGGCTTTTAACAGTATCAGAATTAAGGTATTGAAAGATAATCTTTGTGTTGAATGGTTTAGTTTAGAAGGTAGCTTAAAAGGAAGACTAGTTAGGAAATCAGGCATCAAATTAGTCAATAAGTAATAGGGATATGTACTAACACAACAATAGAAATAGAAAATATATACAAGTTTGGAAGATATTTCAAGGGAAGAATAGTTAGGATTTTTTGATTGAAAGGTTTTTTTTTACTATATGCCAGCCACTGTTCTAGGATAAAATGGAGAACAGTGACAAAATTTCCTGCTCTTGTGGAACTCATAATGTCATGGAATGGAAAGAGGCAGTGAATAGGCAGGCCTACCCATCCAAATCCCAGCTGCACAGAGCATTAATTGCTTATACCTTGCAGCTGTGGCCCTCACTCTGCATCTGAGGTTAAAGCCCCTCCCCAATTTAGATTGGCTGATAAAGGGATATAAAAGCCCAGCCCTCCCCACTCCCCTCAATTCAGGACAATGCCAGAGTTCCAGACTCCCATAGGGCCAACCAAAGCTCGACTGAAACCACATTCCTGGTCAGTTTCTCTCTTTGTCCCGCCATGCCTTCTTAACTCCTTTACACATGTACCTCTCCGTCACCAGTAAATAATCTTCACACAATTTGTCACCTTGAAGTCTATTTCTGGGGAATCCAACAAAAGAGAGTGCCAGGAGTGGTCTTAGGAAGCCAACTTTAAAGTAGAATGGGAAATGGATTGCTTGCCAGAATCTGGTAATAAGAATCCCATTGCTAGTGGTAGATGGAGTATGGATAGGCCCTGCCTTGCTGTTATGATGTAATTATTAAAACTACTGCCGGTGGTGATCTGGCATGAGACATGGGTGGAAGAAGGCACACTAGTTGATAATGTGTCTGTGGTAGTTAAGAAGTGTGAACCCTGAATGTGGGAGAATCTAGGTAGGTCCCTATCAAAAAGAGACACCACAGAGACACCTCAGCAAACATAGATAGTAATAATTCTCCTATTTTCACCATCAAAGAGACCTACAGTTATTTATCTGAGAAACCATTTACAAGGAAAAAAAGTAAACCTAGACCTTTCATTGACTGATAAACACAGAGTCCAAACTAACATTAATACTTAGAGATGTAAAATGATATCATGGACTCCTTTTAGAGAAGTGGGCAATGGAAGACTATAGTAAATGGAATCCTTGCTACAAATGAATGGATCTGGCTCATAGTGGGCCAACAGGATCCATAGACAACCCCTGATGGCCATATCCCAGCTCCCTGAATGTGTAATTGGAGTGCTTGATTTAGCTAGCAAAACTATCACATTGGGTTATGGTTCTGTGGCAAGAGAACTATTGTAATGAAGGAAGCCGGGTCACAAGTCACAGTTTCTTTACCTCTCCCACAGACAAGGTAGTAACTGGAAAATAGTACCATACATCTGGGGAATGGCAAAGATTATTGGCACCCTCAAAATCTTAAATTCAGGAGTGCTATTCAGCATGGAGGCTATTGGTCCCACTGGAAAAGGCACTTTCAAAGGAATCATTAAAATGAAACAGAGAGAGCACTGGCAACTTCTTGTAGGAGATTTGCTATAACAGCAAGCAGGAAAATGGTTTTAAATGTGTATTGTAAGGGAAATAAAAGAAAAAGATCAGTCTCCAACTTGGATTAAGTGTGTATTAACACCGTTAACCAAGATTAAAGATAGATATGGAATAATGGCTTTGGTGATTTGGAAAAGGAAGCTGATGGTTTACTTTGGAACCTAGCACTCTTGAAAATAGAATTACTTAACTCAGGCAAGCAAGAATCAAGGACCATGGATCTCTAAATGGGGTCAATATCTCAAGGGCTAAGACAAGTGAGAGAAAGCAGGCTTTCCCACAGCAGACAGTAGGGTCCAGAGGATTTGAGGAATGGGAAAAATAATATCAATATCTCGGGCCAAGAATATTTAGGGGAAAAGAGAACTCCAGAAGGCTGGACAAGAAGAAATAGAGCAAACTGCAATCAGAAACAAGTTACGAAACCCATGTTGATGTGAGAGGCAGAGCAGTAATTATTATCTTTTACAAAGTGGTCCTCAGAAGGGCCAATGGTTGGACTATAGGAAGGATGGAAAGTTGTTAAGGGCAGAGACTTAGTAAAATACAATTATTTTGTTCTACACAAATAAAATTTTATTATCTTTACTTCTTATCAGCTTTTCATTCTCCTTATTCTTATTAATTTTGGTCTGTTTAAGGTTCAACTTGGCCCTTAGATTTTTCCATCAGTCTGGGGAACCCCACAGAGATGAGATTAGGGTTAGAAATAGAAGCAGACTGGAGATACCTTAGTATCTAGAGACAGTTCAAGTGAGGAGTGCCTGTCACCCATCTTGTCTGAGACTCACAGAGAATTTAGAATGTGCACAGATCTTTGGAAATATGACAGGTTCTATATTGGTTATAATGAGTTTGAATGGTCTGGCTGGTCTGGGAGATGTAGACATAAAACTCAAAAGACATGATTAACAAAAGTAAAAGTTACTAATTCCTGAATATTTCCTATTTTGCCCTTCCTTCCTTCTCTCCTTTTGTGCTTGCTCAGATTCTCCCTTGGGTAAAGAAGCTAGATAAGGAGCAAAGCCCAGGAAAAGCAATGTAAATCAAAGAAGTGAAGTTAATCTACATCATAATGAACTTGGAGAGTAAAACAGAAAAATTAGGTGGGCTGAATGGTGAGATAAGATTTTGAAGGTTTGAAATTAAGAGTGGAAAAATGCAGTTTCAGAGAGCAAACTGTCTGCTACAGGATCTCCAAAGTTGCAAAGTTGCAAAGACTATTGGAGACAATAGTTTAACCTGTGCTGTGTATAGGCGACACTCTCAGCTTATGCATTTATTGAGAGGCTATTTAAATAAATAATTGTAATTCTCTTAGAGCTAATTGACAACATTCTTAAAAACAAGTCTACACAGGGTCTTTACTTCATTCTATTTTTATTTTAATGAATACATATTTAATGTTTGCATAAACATATACTGGATTGTTTTTATGACCATCTTATGCAAGGTGCTATTCATATGATTTTAATGTTCATTTTCTTCTCGTGTTACTGAGTACTAGAGTTGTAGTAGAAGAGTACTACTTTAATCATGAGCTAATAAAGGAAGGACACAAATAAATGCATACATAAAACAGAACTGGACATCATATTTAATGTTGCATTTGTACCAGGTGCAGTACAAATGCAATTACAATGCCTTAAAGAAATAAAAGTTTTTCACTAGTTTGAAAAGAGAAAACTGGATAAGAAAATGAATCACCACATCTTCTACAATAAAATGGCATCCATATTAAAGAGTTTATGTCTTACCATCTTCACCATATGGTTCTTTTTCTAGTAGGGATACAAGAGTGCCATCAAAACAATATACTCTATCACAATACTCATGCTAATTTTAAACACATTATTTTAAAAGTCTGTTTATAAGTTAAAGTTTTTTTACTTTTTGAAGATATCAATTCATATTTGAGTATTTTTAAGGAACACTTTCATTAAAATAATTTACATTAATATGGGAAGAGAAAAAGAATTTTGCCTCTACAAGAGATTCGTTTTTACTAATTTTGAAAAACACTTGAATGCAAATAGCTGTATGAAAAGCTTGATGAACAAGTGCTTTAAGAAGGGCACACACCACAGGGGGCAGCTGTCAAGATGTGGAAAAGACATCAGAGTAGTTCTAGAGTGAAGTAGAATATTTGGGAATTTCCAATCAAATCTGTAGACAGTTTTCTTATATTTAGCTTTTTGAATTTCAGATATCTCAAAGTTTTAATCCAATAACATCCATTTATGCTTATATAATTTTTCTATATCAGAAATTTATTTAGCTACCCCAGATCATAATTTTGTATTCTCTGTGTGTGAGTACTACATTAATCAATGTAAAAGCATCTTGGTTCTCTTGGCAAGCATAAAGTAATGCAGCCATATTTTTTATAGTGTGTTTATAATGTTTGGCTACTGGAACATTTCAATTTAAACATTCATGGATGCATAACTTTAACTCACACCAAGCAACAAAGATTGTATTGCTAAGTAATCAATCATTATTTGGTCATTTCTATTTATTTTTTAAAACTATTTGCCTCCCTTTATCTCTTAATTAATTTCTCACTTATCTGTTGTGAATTTTTGAGTAATTGCAGTATCTAAATCTTCAGTCTGGATGGAATTACAATATGAGTTTTGTCCCTACCCACCCCAACTTATTTCTTGTGACTCTGCTTCCTCCTGTCCAAACCAAGCTCCAGCCAAATTGAAACTCTTCCATTTTCTGAATAGCATATGATCTCTCTAATCTTATAAATGACTTTCAAATGTTCACACCTTTGAATCCATCCCATCCAGAACCTTTTCCAAGACTTAGATACCGTACCAGATTCAGCAAATAGAAATACAAAGCACTCACTTAAATTTGAATTGCAGATAAACAGCAAATTGTTTTTTACTCTAAGTATAGCCTTTATAATGCATAGGACATACTTACACTAAAAATTTTGTTGTTTATCTGTAATTCAAATTTTACCAGGTATCTGTATTTTATCTGAAACCCTTCTGGCTAGAGGACTCTTAGTACTACAGCTTCTAATTTTTTTGTAAAGCATACCCTTTTCCTCTGGCATGGCTGAAAAAAGGCAGTGCAGAAAAGCAAGACAGTGTCCCTAGACCTGGTCTAGTAGCCTTTGGTATGACATCAATTTCTGTCTCTTTGTGATATGCTGAATCCCTTTTCCAAATTAATTTCATAGGCTGCACTTGCATGTTGTCAGTATTGTTTTCTAGATTCACAGTCTTCCAACCCACTGTTAGGTTCTAATGGATGAGATCTGACTTATATCTGACATTCTCTCTGAATAGGCATGGAGGAAGAGGGATCAATCTCAAACTCGGGTTCCTGGGGCCAGAAATAGCCATAGTAATGAGTGGAGCTAGTCAGTATGGCACAATGGTAGCCAAAGTCCAAGTCCTGTGTCAGACTGAGACTGGCAAGCACATATATGAAGCATAAAGTTCAATAGAAGAAAGAGATAATGGGCGCCTGGGTGGCTCAGTTGGTTAAGCCACTGCCTTCGGCTCAGGTCATGATTCCGGAGACCCTGGATCCAGGCCCACATCAGGCTCCCTGCTCGGCGGGAAGCCTGCTTCTCCCTCTCTCGGTCCCCCTGCTGTGTTCTCTCTCTAGCTGTGTTTCCCTCTGTCAAATAAATAAATAAAATCTTAAAAAAAAAAAAAAGAAGAAGAAGAAAGAGATAATGATGGGGGGAAAAGTGAAGCAATAAACAATAGGATCTACAAGGTAAAGCAGCAGGGAAGAGGAGTGTCTATAGAGTATTTATAATGAAACTCATTGTCAAGGAGAAAGTTGTTAAGAGGGCCAAGCTTATTTAGATAATTCACCTTCCAGCTTTGGATGTCCAAAGACAATGAAGTTCTATCTTCAGTTTTAGTCATAGCAGACACTCTTTTCCCAGGCAGCAACTTGATCTCAAAGTCCAAACTCCCCTGGGACTAATATAATTTTAAGACCATGCCTAGCTGGATTCCTTACTTATTTCTTGCCCAGTTGTCCTCATTGTGCTTGACTCTCCCAGACCTGCACTCCTGTCTCAGGTCCACATGGACTTGGTCTTCATGGTTTACCATAAGAATAGAAATGAGTCATGGTTTTGTGCTAGGCTAAAGATCACCACCATCTACTAGGTAACAATTACCTACATTGAAATTATAATGCCTAAGAAATCACAACCAGATTCTAACATAGTATGCTTTATAACTTTTAATATCCCTGAAAATGAATTTATAAGCTGTGTACTTATACCCAACATAAGGCATCTAAATAATGATTCTAATCAACCAAATAAAAAAATAAGGGAGGAAAGTCTTGGTGAAAGTGACTTCTGCTTCTTACAATGACTGACTGAGAATAACTAGGAGGAAACTTGCAAAGTATGGGAAATATTCCAGAGCAAGATGTGGGATAAAATGAACTCCAGAGCTGTGTGCTAACATTTGAAGCTACTTTTGTACTTGTGGCACTTGCCAACTCTAGAGAACTAGCTGAGAAGCTGAGAAGTGCTTTTAACAGCTCAACGGATGGAAAAGATAAAAAATTAAAGTTCCATATATTGGTTTGGGAAACCAAAGAATTGAAGATGAAAGGTGAACTGGAATTAGTTAGCCAAGTTTCAAAAAGACTGCAGCTCTATTATTACCTCATCTGAGCGGCCCAGAAAATCCCAGTTTCAAAAACTAGATTAAAATGGCCCCAAACTTCTCACAATCCTGTGAGCTATAGATACATATAAGGACTCCACTCCAAAACTACTAGAACTCATACAACAATTTAGTAATGTGGCAGGATACAAAATCAATGCACAGAAATCAGTTGCGTTCTTATACACTAACAATGAAAATATGGAAAGGGAAATTAGAGAATTGATTCCATTTACTATAGCACCAAAAACCATAAGATACCTTAGAATAAACCTAACCAAGGAAGTTAAGGATCTGTACTCGAGGAACTACAGAACACTCATGAAAGAAATTGAAGACACAAAAAGATGGAAAAGCATTCCATGCTCATGGATTGGAAGAGTAAACATTGTTAAAATGTCTATGCTGCCCAGAGCAATCTACACTTTCAATGCCATCCCAATAATTCCAACAGCATTTTTCAAGGTGCTAGAACAAACAATCCTAAAATTTATATGGAACCAGAAAAGACCCTGAATTGCAAAGGAAATGTTGGAAAAGAAAAACAAAGCTGGGGTCATCATGTTACCTGATTTCAAGCTTTTATTAGATCACAAAGCGGTGATCACCAAGACAGCAGGGTACTGGCACAAAAACAGACACATAGACCAATGGAACAGAGTAGAGAGTCCATATATGGACCCTCAACTGTATGGTCAAATAATCTTCAACAAAGTAGGAAAAAATATCCAGTAGAAAAAAGACAGTCTCTTCAATAAATGATGCTGGGAAAATTGGACAGCTACATATAGAAGAATGAAACCAGACTATTCTTTTATACCATACACAAAGATAAACTCGAAATGGATGAAAGACCTCAATGTGAGGCAGGATTCTATCAAAATCCTGGAGGAGAACATAGGCAGTAACCTGTCTGATATCAGCTATAGCAACTTCTCTCAAGACATGTCTCCAAAGGCAAAGGAGACAAAAGCAAAAATGAACTTTTGGGACTTCATCAAAATAAAAAGCTTCTGTACAGCAAAGGAAACAGTCAATAAAACAAAGAGGCAACCCACAGAATGGGAGAGGATATTTGCAAATGACACTACAGATAAAAGCCTGGTATCCAAGATCTATAAAGAACTACTCAAAATCAACATCCAAAAAGAAGATGAACACATCAAAAAATGGGCAGGAGATATGAAGAGGCACTTGAAGAGGAGGAGAAGAGGCACTTCTCCATAGAAGATATACAAATGGCTAACAAACATATGAAAAAATGTTCATCATCACTAGCTATCAGGGAAATTCAAATCAAAAACACACTGAGATACCACCTTACAATCAGAATTGCCAAAATTAACAAGACAGGAAACAACAAGTGTTGGAGAGGCTGCGGAGAAAGGGGAACCCACTTACACTGTTGGTGGGAATGCAAGCTGGTACAGCCGCTTTGGAAAACAGTGTGGAGATTCCTTAAAAAATTAAAAATAGAGCTACCCTATGACCCTGCAATTGCACTACTGGGCATTTACCCCAAAGATACAGATGTAGTGAAAAGAAGGGCCATATGTACCCCAATGTTCATCGCAGCAATGGCCACAATTGCCAAACTGTGGAAAGAGCCAAGGTGCCCTTCAACAGATGAATGGATAAAGAAGATGTGGTACATATATACAATGGAATACTATGCCTCCATCAGAAAGGATGAATATCCAACTTTTGTAGCAACATGGACAGGATTGGAGGAGATTATGCTGAGTGAAATAAGCCAAACAGAGAACGTCAAGTATCATATGGCTTCACTTACTTGTGGAGCATAAGGAGTAACATGAGGACAGTGGGAGAGGGAAAGGAAATGTGAACTGGGGTAAATCAGAGAGGGAGATTAAACATGAGAGGCTGTGGACTCTGAGAAACAAACTGAGGGTTTTGGAAGGGCGGGGGAGAGGGGCGTGTGTGAACCTGGTGGGCGGAATTGAGGGCACGTATTGCATGGAGCACTGGATGTGGGGCATAAACAATGAATCTTGGAACACTGAAAATAAATAAATTATTTTTTAAAGTAAATAAATAAATTTCTCTCTAATAAAAGCATCATCTGTGGTAGAATATTAGGGCCTCTCACTCATGTTTTTAATTCTGTTTTAGACACAAGAACATTTCTACCCACTGGAATTTGAGAATAGCCTTGTGATTTTCCTGGGCCATGAAGTATTTAACACCCAGTATAAAATTCTCCAGTATCTCTTGCTGGTCTTATAGACATGGCCAAGGATAGAATAAAGGCAAGAACCTCTCAGAGGACACATCTAGGGATTGCAAAGAACAATTATTTGGGAAGACTTCCCAGGAAGTAGAATTATTTAAGCCCTCAAAAAAAGAGACTGTTGAAATATATTCTCAGGATTATCAGCATCACTATGGCCCAGTGATGAACACTATGGCCCATTTTCAGAATTAAAATGCTTGTTGTAATCATTCTGTCCCAGTTCCACCACTATATGTTGGTATGGAGCAGAAGATCAAGAGCTACCACATCTGGACACGATATAAACACTACTACACATTACACTCTAATGAGAAAACTACCATATATCACCAAAAGGCCCTGGATTTTCAGCTCAATATTACTGGAGTGGGTCTTTGAATTGCCACCTTGGGGAAAGAGGGGTATATCTGATTTTCAGGAAAGACAGTGAGCCTATATTTGGTGATAAGAAAGTGATCCATAGTAGAAATTGGTGCCTCTCCTCACTATTTCCAGTTTCCCCCTCCTTCTGAGTGCATGGAGAATTATATTTCCCTGTCCCCTTGCTTTGACCAATGAAATGTTAGTAGAAGTCATTTAAAATATAACTATTTTTCCCTATCTTAGCAAATTGCAGAAGAAACTGTTAATATGAAAATACTATAAGATTAAAACAAGCTGAAAAGCTAAACTGCTAAATATGAATAATAATGACACAAATAACTGCTTGGTTCCCCTTCATGAGCAAAAAACAATTTCTTTTTGTTAAGCCACTGAGATTTTGAAGTTGTTACAACAGCCTAACAAAGACTGACTTTAATTTAAATTATTTCTCAGTTACCTTGCAAAATAATATTTTTATAGCATCTAGTGTTGTTTTGGTTATAGAACTCCATATAGGATAGGGATGCCTGGGTAGTTCAGTCAGTTAGGTGTCTGCCTTGGGCTTAGGTCATGATCTCAGATCCTGGGATCAGGCTCCTTGCTCAGTGGAAAGCCTGCTTCTCCCTCTCCTTCTGACCCTCCCCACTGCTTGTGCTCTCTCTATCTCTTTCAAAAAATAAAAATAAATAAAATCTTAAAAAAAAAGAAACAAATCCAGATAGGATAAAAGAGAAAAAACCAGATTACCTACAGTCATCACTATGATGCATTTTGTCATCTTGTTGACTTTTTTTAAGTTTCTGTAGCCTACAGTGGGACCAGTAAATGTTTACAGATGAATGAAAGGCAAAAAAGAAAAACTCCCAGTGGCCAATGAGCTATCATTTCTAATTAATAGCCACAGACACAAAATATAATCAATTGTAATAATTGACTATTTCTTCACAGACTTAGACTATTACAAAACTCAAGAGTTACCGTTCAGCCTGTTGCTTCTCTTTGAAGGCAGCTGGCTCAAGTTAACTTTCCATTTACCAATAAACTACTTGGGTTGTAGTTCATGTGACTCTTCTTTAAATTCGTAATTTATCTTATCAATATTTTCTCAAAGGGTGTTTTCACCTTAAATAATCAGCCTTGACAATATATTAGAGTAGAATAAATATGTGATGGTTTGACAGAACAAAATTCACCTGATTTTGCATCTTTCTAACACCACAGGAAGAACATTAGGTGCAGATTAGGACTTCAGCAGGTGCATTACACTAGTCAGTCAGTTCTTCCAGACCCTCTCCACTGACTTACTATTAAACATTAGCCTTTAAAAACTATTCTTCCTGTGTATTAAAGCAATGCCTTTCATGCTATTGCTTATGTTCCACATATGAGTGAAACCGTATGAGACTTTCACTTAGCAAAATCCCCTCCAATTCCATCCATGTCAATGCAAATGATGGCTATTCATCTATTCTTATGGCTGAGTTATATTCCATTGTATATATAAACCACATCTTCTTTATCCATTCATCTGTTGAAGGACATCTTGGCTCCTTCCACAGTTTGGCTATTGTGGACATGGCTGCTCTGAACATTGGGTACATGTGCCCCTTCTTTTTACTACATCTGTATCTTTAGGGTAAATTCTCAGTAATGCAATTCCTCGGTCATAGGGAAGGTCTATTTTTAACCTCTTGAGGAACTTCCATACTGTTTTCCAGAAAGACAATTATCTTTCACTCATGTGTGGAACATAAGCAATAGCATGGAGGACCCTAGGGGAAGGGAAGGAAAACTGAAGGGGGAGAAATCAGAAAGAGAGATGAACCATGAAAGACTATGGACCCTGGGAAACAAGCAATGTTTCAGAGGGGAGGGGAGTGGAGTGGGGGGTAACAGGGTGATGGATATTAAGGAGGGCACATTTTGTGATGAACATTGGGTGTTATATGTAGAATCGTTGAACATTACATCAAAAATTAATGATGTACTATAAGTGCATAACTGAACATAATAAAAAAAGAAAAGAAAAATAAAACATCATAATACCTGAATTCTGTGACAATGAGACATTTATTTTCAGGTGTGTATGTATGTTTATATTTGTGTGTTTACTGGTTTTTATTTATATAGAATAAGAATTTCTATATTTCTGTGATCTCTTGATCCCAATACCTCTTACATCAATTATGTTGGAAAACTAAAGTGCCTTTACTTTATAAAAATATTAACTGATAACACGTGATTACTTCAGTCATTTTTTCAATTTATCTTTTATATCAAATCACATTCAATTCCTTAATTTTAATTTTTCAGTCTTAAATTGCATATTTATCTGACAACTTGGGGTTTTTTTTCAGAAAATAATGTTCTTTTTCAACTCTGATGAATAAAAATATGTCAATATGTCTACATTTTCAAGTGAAAATAATGACAATTTGATTAATCAGTCATTCTTTCTTTTAAGAATTTATTTATTTATTTGAGAGAGAGAAACACAGCTCGAGAGGCAACACAAGCAGGGGGAGTGAGACAGAGAGAAGCAGGCTTCCCACCAAGCAGGGAGCCCTAGGTGAGGCTGGATGCGGACTCCAGGATCATGACTGGGGCCAAAGCCACACGTTTAACAAGTGAGCCACCCAGGAGCCCGTGGTCAAGTCATTCTTACAGAATGTATCCTTCTGTTACTATAACATTGCCATCAGTGTTGTTTTCAGCAACTCCAACATATTGCAAAGATCGTGATTTTGGAATCTGACATACTTTTATACATATCCTTAATCCTGCACTTACTAACTCTTTGACTTTGAAAAAATTACCTATCTGATACATAAAGTGGCTTGAGATCTAACTGGAAAAAAAAAGAGGACAATGCCTTTCAGTTATAGATTCTAAATAGGTATCCTTTGCCTTTAAACCTATTTCTTTTTTTTTTTTTAAGATTTTTTTATTTATTTGACAGAGAGAAACACAGCCAGAGAAGGAACACAAGCAGGGGGAGTCAGAGAGGGAGAAGCAGGCTTCCTGCCGAGCAGTGATTCCGATGTAGGACTCCATCCCCTATCTCGGAGATCATGACCCGAGCTGAAGGCAATCGCTTAACCAACTGAGCTACCCAGGCGCCCCTCCTCTAAACCTATTTCAAGGGAGTTTACTTAATCTAAAGATGCATTTAAGGAATCTCCACACAGTTTTGATGGGTATTGAGGGCATATATTGCATGGAACACTGGGTGTGGGGCATAAGCAATGAATCTTGGAATACTGAAAAAACAAAATAATGTAATAAAAAATAAATAAAGATAAAATGGCTTAAAAAATAAAGATGCATTTAGTCCATTAGGGGATACTTACTAAGTATCCCCTGTTTTGTACCTAACACTGCAGTAAGAACACTGGGAGAGAAAGGATGAGTTGCTATGTTGTGCTGGAAGGGTTCTTAAGGAAAGATGGCACCTCTGACCACAAGTTCTTTCAGCCATGTCTTACAAGCAGTTGCTTGTATACAGATTTCTAGAGAGAAATGAGCAATTTATGCATCCTGTGCTTTTAGCCAAGACAGACATATCACATACTCACATGCCATGCAGACTGAGGCATATAGATGTACACGACAGTTCCAAGGGTATTCTTGAAAATTGCCCTGGACCTTATGCTTCGACCTGTCCTTAATCTTACTCCATCCCCATTTGACCCTAAGCTCTTGGCTCCATGGGCCATGTCTGATCCCACCTCTGGCAATTTAGACTTGGTATCTATAATTGGTCTCGCTGGGGTTAGCTTCTCAGCTCTGTCTAAAAGATTTTGGTCTAAATTCTGATTCTTTCCTTGGCAGAATGCCTCAGATAGTATAGCCCATCTTAATCCTAGCCTCTCATGACTTGGCCGATACCATAACCAAAGTGGCCCTGGATTGTAATGGAACACTCCACCTCTTTCAGAACTCATGATTATTGCACAGTATTCATTTCTCCTTCTGCCCTTCTTTGTGTTTCATATAGGTAAACAAAGCCTCATGTGACTTGGGAAAATACAGTAAAACTAGTGTGTAATGGCTTTAATGAAAAGAGAGTTGGAAAAGTAAAATTTAGAGGGCATTTGGCTATTGAAAACATAGAGCTCATAAACAGCAATTGAGATGACGGCATTCCTGTTTCACGTTGCATTGCATTTGTTTGATCGTCCAAAGCAGAGGCTCACTTTTTCCAAACAAAGAAAATCACCAGGATTCTACGCACTTGGTACCGATTTCACTGGGCACATTCAGTTCCATTATTACAAGAAGAAAAGTGAGCCTACTGTTTCTGAGAGGGAGCTGACCCTTTTTGGAGGACACAGGAGCATATTATGCAGCCACCTGTTTTCAGAACCAGCAATTTGGCCAGGAATTATTAACCTGCCCTTTTCTATCAAAGTGCTCAGAACAGGATCGCAATTATGAACAGAAGAGTTAACACATTTTTCATATCTGCTATTAACCACATGCAATGTCACCAAATACATAAAATGGGCCTTCAAAAACCATTTCCTCCCTCTCTTTGTATTAATAGGCTTTAGACTTAAGAGCTTCCAGCTTCTTCCATATAAGAGATTTCTACATTTATTGATTTTCACCATAACCTGTAAAGCCAGAGCCATTGATCTTTTTTATTCACTTAAAAGTGGGGACACAGAGGAATGAGAGTGTTCAACATCTTAGTTACCATCAGAAATGAAGCCAAAAAAGTAAAGAAACAGACTGACCCAGGGTGAACTGTTGTGACTTTGGCATCAGTGTGATCTCGGTTTGTTACCTTATTTTGGTCTGAACATGTTGTGTGATGCCAGGGACCCAACTCAAGCTCACCAAACTATAGTTTTATCAGTTAAATGAGTTTTAAAAATCCCTATATCATAAAATTGCTGGAAAATATTGAATAAAAGCATGTATAATTTTAAATAAGTTGTAAATATTTCTTTTGAATTTTTTTTTACTAACTTTATTTAGAGACAATCCTAGAAACATCAGTCAGCAGACCTAAGTATTGACGTGGAAAAAGGATTTTTCCACCAAGGAGGTGAGCAATTACAACATGAGTATTACAATGCCATTTGGGTTGAATATAATGACTATAATTTGGAGAGGACACTGGGTGGATGGTAAAGCATACAAAGTTGAGTGCTAGCAAAAAATCTCTGAAAGCTGATTTTGCCGTCCTCAATGGAACCAAAGATTCTTCTCTGCAAGAGGAATGGCTCTTTCTGCAAATGCTGTCATTGCCCCCAAATCATCCAGCTCTGCAAAATTTACAAGTGATTATATAAACTCAGGGATTGTCTACTTTGTGCTGAGTGGTTCACATTCACAAACTAATTTAATTTTACCACAGCTCTGAGAGGCAGTACCTTCCTAGATGTGTGAAGTGAGACTGTAGAGATTACATATTTTGTTCATTTTTTTAAAGATTTTATTTATTTATTTGACAGAGAGTAACACGCAAGAAAGGGAACACAAGCAGAGGGACTGAGAAAGGGAGAAGCAGGCTTCCCGCCAAGCAGGAAGCCTGATGTGGGACTCAATCCCAGGTCTCCAGGATCACGACTTGAGCTGAAAGCAGTCGCTTAACCAACTGAGCCACCCAGGCACCCCTGTTCATGGTTTTATAATTCATAAGTCAGAGACAAAGAATCTCAGATCCATCTGACTTAAACATTCAAGCTATCACCAATCTTCTAGGTTTCCTTCCCAATAACCAGAATTTCACCAATAAAAACATAAATGCATTCTGTTTAAGAAGAAAATGAGATATTTAAAAAATAAATGTGTTTCTTTTCTCTTCTTTTTTTTAAAGATTTTATTTATTTATATGACAGAGAGAAACACAGCTAAAGAGGCAACACAGCAGGGAGAGGGAGAGAGGGAGAAGCAGGCTTCCCGGTGAGCAGGGAGCCTGATGCGGGGCTTTATCCTGGGACTCCAGGATCATGACCTGAGCTGAAGGCAGACGCTTATGACTAAGCCATCAAGGCACCCCATGAATGTGTTTCTTTATGGAATCATTGACATACACACACACACACACACACACACACACACACACAAATCATGTCATAATATTTATTCAGAATGGGTTGAAAAAAAAAGAAGATGGAAAGTAACCACAAGCTATGAGAAAACAAGAGACTGGAGTATCTAAGCTTTCAGCTCTTTTATTGACCGTGGCCTTATTGTCAGTTAAGATGATAGGAAGGATCACAAATGTGTTTCCTATCAAGATGTTTCTAACTTCAGTGGAATTGTGTTTCTTGAATGTTTTTCTCATAACACATTTTCTAATAGCATCATTTATCATGCAATTATAAAGTATGTGAACTGTTGATAACATGTACTCATATTTCCTTTCCCAGAACAAGTCAAGGATTTAGATTCTCTCTGGGGGAAGAAAAATGAAAAATTGATTATGCAGGTTTCTGTGCCTCTCGTTGAAATTCTTTGACCTCTGTAGGAAGAAATGTAATTCATTATATAAGAAGGATTTATTGACTAGCTACTGTTTTCAAGCCTCTTTACTAAATCCTAAACTTAAAAAAGGGAAAAAAATGGAGAAGTTTCTGGCCTTTAATAAATATATAATCTTATTCAAATGTCAATACAAATGAATCATCTGACTACAAAAACCATGAAGAAAACATTGCCTATCTACCTGACAGTGTTTCCAGTCCTCTGCCCTGCCTTTCCTTCCTCCACTAAGCCTAGTAATACCCTTTACCAAAAAATGTGATATGATGACTCTCTACATCAGTACAGAGCATGTGGATGAACTCCTCCCCTCCTGATGTTGGAGAAATATATCTAAGTCTAATTTTCAGAAAACACTCATGCCTTCTATAGAATTTCATTCAACTTTTTGTGAGCACTTACTCTTTACCAGGTCTTTCTCTAGGCAATTTCACATCCATTATCCTACTTACTTCCACAGTGGTTTGATGTTAATATAGTCAGTTCTATTTTACAAATGAGGAAATGAATAATCAGAAAGACAAAATAAATTGCCTGAGATTATACCACTAGTTCATGACAAAATGGATATTTATGACTAGGGTTAAAAACAAAAAAGAAAACAAAAACTAGGTTCAGTGTTTTTCTCAGTGAACTACTTTGTACATAAGGACATGTGATGGGTCTCGTGCCCACAGGTTGGGCGCCTTAGGAAGCAGATTCCAATATGGAAATTAGTGCTCAGGAAGATATTGGGGAGTGCTCTCAGGATCAACATGATCAGTAGAGGAAAAGGAAACTGAGGAGAGCGAGTTGTTATGAAATCACAACTTGACATCAGAAAACCCTGACAAGGTATTGGGTGTGCCCTGCCTCAGAAAGAGGATTTAATTTAGGGAAAGTGGCTGTCTGCAGTGAGGCAATTCCTAAAGAGGGCTAATCGTTGAGAGGTGCCAATAACATTCTCAGAAGCTGGAGTAAGATCCCTTAGTCTTGAATAAGAGATTTGAGTGGGGCTTTTAAAGAACATTTAAACCTTAAAGTTTTGTTGGTCGGTCTCTCACACTAATTTTTTGGTGTCCTTCAACTATTTTAATCCAATCATTAAATGGATCAACTTAAAGAAAGATATTTTATTTGTATATTTTTCCAGAGAGTACAACATCCAACTGAATAAACAAGAATAAAATGAAAGTGAGAAAATGTGGTCAAGAATTTGGTTAGAGATGCAGAGAGGCAGAGGTAAATCAACAGTTGACTCTATTTTCAAAAACTTTATGGGAGGAGTAAAGTCCTCCTTCAGGACAGAGGCGTTAGAGGAAGGGGAATTCCATTTGTGTTTTGTAACCAGTCACCTAGAGTTTAGATTGCACCCCATACAAAAGATTCCCACAGATTTTCAAGAATTCCCTCCTCTCTCAAATTTTACAGTTCAAACACAAAATTTTGATAAAAAGAAGTCTGAACTTGTAACTGCATAATAGATTGAGCTAATATAGGACTATTTCACTCAAATTATAAAAGATGCTAGATATTGCCCAAAGAAAATGGAAACACTAATTCCGAAAGGTATACATAGCCCTGTTCATTGCAGCATCACTTACAATAGCCAAGATATGAAAGCAACCCGAGTGTCCACTGATAGATGAGTGGATAAAGAAGATGTGGAATATACATACTTACATATGTATATATCTTCTGTATGTGTGTGTGTGTACACAACGGAATATTGGAATATTACTCCACCAAAAAAAGAGATCTTGCTATTTGCAACTGCATGAATGAACCTACAGAGTATTATGTTAAGTAAAGGAAATCAGTCAGAGAAAGACAGATACCACATTATTTCACTTGTATGTGGAATCTAGGTAACAAAACAAATGAATGAACAAAAAAACAGACATAAATACAGAGAACAAAGTGGGTGCCAGAGGGGTGGGGGATGGGCAAAATAGATAAAAGAAATTATGAGGTATAAACACAGTTATAAAATAAAAGAGTCATGGGGATGAAAATAAAGCATAGAGAATCTAGTCATTAATATTATAATAAAGTATAGTGACTACACTTACTGTGATGAGCATTGAGTAATATACAAATTGGTCACATCACTCTGTTGTACACCTGAAACTAATATAATATCATACATCAATTATACTTAAACAACAACAAAAAAATAAGGTTAGTCTTTTTTAGTGACGTAAATGCTAGATAAATGATAAAACATTTTAAAATATATTCAAAGTTCAGAAAACATCTCAGCACAGAAATACAGAGCTCAAAACCAGACCGACAAGTAAGCAGCCTGTGTCCCCTTTCCTGCACACGGGTATCAGAAGCAGATAATATGCCCAACAGGCTAAAAGGCATGCTTTGTGGATTATAGCCACAGTCCCAGGGCAAAGTGCTCTTTTTTAGCTCTTTACATGAAGTCATGAACCAAGAAGGTCTGGCCCATTACTGAAAAGGAGATTACAAAATCTCTGCCATCACACTAAGGGATGGGGCCTAGAAGCCAGCTATTCCAAGCAATGGGTGGAGAAAGGGAGCTGAGAAACATGAGATCCAATCCTTCAGCATGTAAGGCTAAGAAGTTCCAACTGGAGAAAAAAAATTTTAAAGATTTTATATATTTATTTGACAGAGAGAAATACAGCTAGAGAGGGAACACAAGCAGGGGGTAGTGAGAGAGGGAGAAGCACGCTTCCCGCCGAACAGGGAGCCCGATGTAGGGCTTGATCCCGGGTCTCCAGGATCATGACCTGAGCCGAAGGCAGTCACTCAACCAACTGAGCCACCCAGGTGCCCCACCCATTGGAGAAATTAACACAAAACTATTTCAGTTCTGGCAAAACATGGAGCTCAGGTATAGGCAACCCTGAAATCATCCCCCAGAGATAGTGTCACGAGAGGCATGAAGGAGTTCCATAGAAACAATTTCTTCAAAAGATGAGTTCACAAACTTACAAACAAACAAACAAAAACAGTCAAATGAAACCTTGAAGACACAATTGCCACAAAAGATACCACAAACACAATATGCTGGAGAATTCATACCACAGAAACACCAAATAAGAGGAAAATATGGAAGAATCCTAAAATAGGTATGTTTAAAGTGGTCCAATAGATAACAATTGTAACAGAACTCTAAAGCAAGAGTAAGATAAAATAGAAAATAAGCAGACAGGCTTCAGTTACATAAAAGGAAAAATCTTAAAATGAAAATATGAAAATCAAAATCAAGAAAAACAACTCAAGTTTCAGTTAAAAGCTTAGGAGATACGGCAGAGGAATTAGTGAATTGGAAGATAAATTTATTGAAATCATTTTGAATGCAGAAGGATCAAAAGATAGACGATATTAAAGGGAAGTTAATAGACAAAAAGGACAACAGAAGTTCCAACAAACATCCAAAAGAAGTAACAGAAAAATAGGGGAGAAGTAATGTCCAAAACGTAAACTTTTAGGTAGGGACATTGAAGCACTTATGAAGTCCTAAGTAAAAGTAATTTTTTAAAAAAAAACAAAATCCATGTTTTGAGTAGCTGAGTGGATAAGAATCACAGAGAGACATGGATAATGATGGGGGGGGGGCATTGTACACATGGTTGCTGGCCTTAGAAGAGTCGGATGCAGGAAGACAAAATGAATTTTCCTACTCACAGTGTGTCATACAAAATTGCCATTGCCTCAAAAAAAAAAAAAAATCTACTCTTTTAAAATTTGCCTAAGTAAAGTTCTAGAAATGCAATAATATTCAAATGTGAATTGTTGGCCTCTATCCCTAGGTATTTACCACAATGTCCTAGTTCACACATCACTCTCCTAATAGAGGAGGGTGTTCTGGGGCTCCCTGGGGTTATCTGACCCAGATGTGTATTATGTTGGAGCTAAAAAAGGCCACCATTCTGGCTTTCTCAGCTCTTGCTAGAAGGCTTCCTCCGTTTTAAATCACTTAAAATATAAGCAAATTAAACTGTAGTTCTCTGACAATTCAATAGATGATTCTTACATTTCATTGGTAACATGATATATTTTTTACATATCTATCATTTTAAAATTGTATCGACCTTCTTATATACAAACTGCAGTCTCCAAGAGACTGAATTCAGCTCTTTGATCAAACTGCTAAAGATCTCAGCCTTTCAGTAGATGTAAAACAGGAAGTTGTTTCTCCCAATCTCTTCCATATTGTTTTATTCCTATTAGACCACTATCAAAGCAATGCTAATATTCTTTTAGATGGAGGAATTTGACAGTTGAAAGCACTACTGTTTTTTAATTATTGGTGTACAAATAAAGATTCTTTTAATTAAAAGACTTTTCCCAGTAGAGGTCATGCATAAACAGCTTAGCAATTTCCTTGACTTTTCCTAAGTTGTCAAAATATGAATATTTTATTTATTTGACAGAAACTGAGTTTCAGCTCAGTTATCTCAGAGGTAAAGAATGAGGCTGAGAGCTTCTAGAGGTTGTTGTAATCTATTGTCTACTCCAGAGGCACAAATTTCCCTTCAGTATCTCAACATTTTTCTTACTTGTCAGAGTTCAGTATTTCTCTACACTTTAATGTTTAAAATGCATTCATTCATTCCAAAGGCCAGAAATCCTGACTTTTTTACTCCAGTCTTCTTCACACAATTGTTGCTCTGTGAGAACAGTCTCAAAAGTATACATAATGATGTTTGAAGAACAAAAAAAGTATATATTAGGATTTTTTTATTTTTATTAACATATAATGTATTACTTATTTCGGGGGTATGGGTCTATGATTCATCAGTCTTACACAATTCACAGGAATTTTATTTATATTTAGTTTTATGTAAAAAAAATGACACAGTGCATTTAGTATTAGTATGCAGGCCCCCATTTAGTGCAGAAGGCAGTATAGAGAGTAGCAGTGCCAGGAGGTGAGTATGGCTCCTGTGCTCCATTGACCCCAACAGCACATGCTCACACAGGTGCATTTATAGGCCACGTCTACTTTAAACTACATAATCCTCATGCAGTAGATGAGTGCTTTAGAAAGATTCTTGCAAAGAAACAGTTGATTGAATAAAATACCAGCAAAAACTCACCTCACAGGAAGCACATCTCCACGATTTTTTTTAGCAATATTTGAATCACTCAGTAACCAATCCATTAATTTATAAACAATCACTCACTACAACATCTCCTGGTCTTTCTCGCTTATTAGGGAAGTGTGATAGTCATTATATCTCTGAGGAATGTCTTTGTGCTGTGGCAAAAATGACCAAAACAGCATAAATAAATCAGTATGATGATAAATCAATGTTCATCTCACTGCTAAGAAAAACTGTTTGAAGATACAGAGAAAGAGTGTTAAAGACCGAAAGAAACAGACATTTCTACTATGCTCTGCTTAGTTGCTAGATTCTCTTTCAGTGACAAAATATACATCAAACCACAATTTATGAGCCATTAAAGGACAGATGTATTGCAGGAGATACCGAGAGTGAATGAGCAGGGTGAGGGGCAGACAGAAAGAGAGAATCTTTTTTTTTTTTAAAGATTTTATTTATTTGACAGAGAGAAACACAGCCAGAGAGGGAATACAAGAAGGGGGAGGGAGAGAGGGAGAAGCAGGCTTCCCGCTGAGCAGGCAGCCCAATGTGGGGCTCGATCCCGGCTCTCCGGGATCACGACCAGAGCCGAAGGCAGTTGCTTAACCAACTGAGCCACCCAGATGCCCCGGAAAGAGAGAATCTTAAGCAGAATCCCCGCTGACTGTGGATTCCCACCCCAGGGCTCCACCTCATGAGCCTGAGATCATGACCTAAGCCAAAATAAGAGTTGGACACTTAACCGACTGGAGCTATGCACCCACACTTAACTGCCCATGAAAAGTTTTGAATTCATTTGTTAAAAAAACTGTAAATGTAACACTTCTTCTGATTAACTCATAAGAACAATTGCTTTATCTCTGGGAGATGGAAATTTACAAGAATTATTTAAGAAAAAAAAACAGAATCGGGCGCCTGGGTGGCTCAGTTGGTTAAGCGACTGCTTTCAGCTCAGGTCATGACCCTGGAGACCCGGGATCGGGCTTCTTGCTAGGCAGGAAGCCTGCTTCTTCTCCCTTTCTCAGTCCCTCTGCTTGTGTTCCCTCTCTAGCTGTGTTTCTCTCTGTCAAATAAATAAATAAAATATTTAAACAAACAAACAAACAAAAAACCAGAATCTCACCAAAACAAAGCAAGACAAAAAGGAAATTTTGAGTGGAAGCTACTGGTTTGGAACACAACCAGGGTACATTACTTCTATTTGTCCTAAGGGTTTCTTTCTGCAGTAACATTTTTAGTTATGAAAGCCATTGGAATAATTTTAATCATTTAACCATTTAAATTTTAAATAAATTAAGCCAAATAATCACTTTTCTATAGGACAATGAATTAAACTAAGACTTTTTTTTTAAAAAATTGTATTTTTTTGACAAAGAGAAACACAGATAGAGAGGAAAAACAAGCAGGAAGAATGGGAGAGGGAGAAGCAGGCTTTCCACTGAGCAGGGAACCCAATGTGGGGCTGGATCCCAGGACTTCAGGATCATGACATGAGCCACAGGCAGATGCATAACAACTGAGTCACCCAGGAGCCCCATAAACTGATATATTTTTTTTTTAAAGTAAGTCTTGGTAGAAGTATCTTTTTTTTTTTTAAGATTTTTTTATTTATTATTTATTTGACAGAGAGCGAGATCACAAGCAGGCAGAGAGAGAGGAGGAAGCAGGCTCCCTGCTGAGCAGAGAGCCCGATGTGGGCCTTGATCTGTCCCAGGACCCTGAGATCATGACACAAGCCAAAGGCAGAGGCTTAACCCACTGAGCCGCCCAGGCGCCTGAAACTAAGATTTTTTAATAGTTAAAGCAATTCATCCACATTGCTTTCAAGATACTGATTTTGGTACCATTATGAAATATATTATTTTAAAATTAATGTTTATTCCATCTTTATATTTGAAATGCATTTTGAAATCTTTTATAATGTATAAACTAGTACTTGTATATAATATAGAAACATACATACATTATAAGTAAAGGCCTAAAAGTATTTAATGATAAAGGTCTGAAATCCAGAAAGACTGGCAGTGACTTCTGACTATTATTCATTTATTTATTTATTTGTTTGTTTGTTTGTTTATTTATTTATCTGTTTATTTATTTGACAGAGAGAAACACAGCTAGAGAGGGAACACAAGCAGGGGGAGTGAGAGAGGGAGAAGCAGGCCTCCCGTTGAGCAGGGAGCCCAATGTGGGGCTTGACCCCGGGTCTCCAGGATCATGACCTGAGCCAAAGGCAGTCGCCCAACCAACTGAGCCACCCAGGCACTCCAGACTTCTGACTATTCTTACCCATTAGAGGCTTCTGCTTCAAGTTCCATTTTGGGTGTTCATGCTGGCTACATTTTTCTGTGTGCGGAATGGAAATCTTACCTTTGACAACAGAAGAACACCACTGCTGGTTTCAGAAATGCCAATGACTCAAGCCTGTTCCCTTGGCAAAGCAACAAGGTAGGGCCCATTTCTACTGTGCAAAGATGGCAGCCTTGCAGTGCATTTTTGCATTCATATTTAATAAATGTGTTTTAAGAGGCACCTGGATGGCTCAGTTGATTAAGCTTCTGCCTTCGGCTCTCTCTGGTCATGATCCTGACATCCTGGGATCAACCACATGTCAGGTTCCCTGCTCACCAGGGAGTCTGCTTCTCCCTCTCCTTCTGTGGGCTCACTTGATCTGTCACTCTCATTCTCTATGAAATAGATCTTTAAAAAAAAAAAAGTAAATGGGTTTTAAGAAGAACAGAGGTTTCACTGGACTGCAATGCAAGAGTTGTTAAGGGAAAGTGGACTCTAAAACACCTTGCCGTGACAGCCCCTGATTCCCGAGGTGGCTTTGGGGCAATAACATGAAGTGTGCTATAGAGCAAGACATATCTGCTTTTCAATCCTCTTAGACCTTGTGTTCAATGTCTCAGGCAACTGATCTATACAATACACACAATTGCGTCCAAATCACAAGATTATTATCAGGATTACACGGAATGGCATAAGGAAAGTATCCATCATTCTGAGGTCCTTTACACACTGAAATTACAAAACTAAAAGCAGCATCAAAATAAAGATAGATGAACAGAGGGGATTTTTTGGAATCAAGGGCACTTCCGGAATGAATATTAATTACTTCAATAAGAATGTATTCAGTAGCTTGGCATTTATATCTCCCTCTCTCTGTCTCTCTTTTTCATCTAACTCCCCATGCACACAAACAGGCCTTCTGAGATATAAGCAACAAGCAATAGCATGTATTGAAAGTGTATGACCTGATAACTTTTGAAATATGTAAATGCTCACGAAACCATCACTACAGTAAAAAGTAATGAGCATATATATCCCCCTCAAAAGCTTCCTCGTGCCTATCGGTAACACCGCCTTCGTGTCCCCTCAGTTTCACCAGACAACTATTGATTTGCTCTCCGTCACTAGAGATTATTTTGTGTTTTTAGAATTTTGTGTAAATGGCCTATACCGTATGTATACTTTTCTGCCTGGCTTATTTTACTCAGAAAAATTGTTTTGAGATTCATGCATGCCATGGTTCATGCCTTTTTATGGCTGAGCAGTATTCAGTTGTTCGGTTATACAACAGTTTCTTTACCCATGTTGTTCGTTTGGATTTTTTTCAAATTTGGGCTATTACAATAAAGCTGTTATGAACAGATGTATTCAAGTATTTGGGTGGATGTGTGCCTTCATGTCACTTGGAATGAAATAGAGAGGAGTGGAATCACTGGGTCCGCTGGTAGGTGTATGTTTATCTTTTTAAGGTGCTGCAGACTGTTTTCCAAGGCAGCTGTACTATTCTACGCTAGCGCACTGCGCGTCCACATGCTCCCTCTCCTGCTCAACAAGACTTGGTATGTTCAGATTTTTAAATTTTAGACGTTTTAGATTTTTAATTTTATTATTTTTTAAGATTTTATTAATTTATTTGACACAAAGAGCAGGAGAGTGTACAAGCGATGGGAGGGAGCAGAGACAGAGGGAGAAGGAGACTATCCACTGAGTAGGGAGCTTGATGCCTGATGAGGGAATGGATCCCAGGAACCTGGGATCATGACCTGAGCCTAAGGCAGACATCCAACTGACTGATTCACTCTGGCATCCCTGGGATTTTTAATTTTAGCCACTGTCACTTTAATTTGTTTGCATTACTCTACTGATTACTGATGTTAATCATATTTTTACATATTTATTTGCTATTGATATATCTTCGTGGGTGAAGTATCTATTCAAATTTTCCACTAGCTCTTTATTGAATTGTTAGATTTCTTATTGTGAGGTTTCTTAATGTATTATGGAACAAATCTTTGCTTACATATGTGATTTACAAATATTTTCTTTAAGTCTGTGAATTGTTTTCTTCATTCACTTAATGGTGTCTTTTTAAAAGTAATGGTCCTTAATTTTGATGAAGTTTGATTTATTGTTTTTTTCTTTTTAAGAATTATGATTTGGGCATTGTATCTAAGAAACCTGTGCCAAACCCAAGATCACAAAGATTTTTCTCCTATGTTTTTCATGAGATATTTTTTAGTTTTGGGATTTATATTTAAATTAATGATCCACTTTTTGAGTTAATTTTTAAGTATTATGTGAGGGATGAATTGAAGGTTTGTTTCTTGTTTGGCATATGAACATCCAATTTTTCCAGCATCATTTGTTGAAAAGATTAACTTTTCTTTATAGAGAAATATCTTTGTACCTTTCTTGAAATCAATTGACTGATTACGTGTGGGTCTATTTCTGGACTCTCCATTCTGTTCCAGTGACCTATCTGTCTATCTTTACACAAATGGTATATTGTCTTGGTTACTACAGCATTGTAAAAAGTCTTGGAGTTCAATAAGTGCTCCAACTTTATTCTTCTTAATTTGTTCAGCTATTCTAGATTTTTGCATTTCTATATGAATTTTAAAATCAGTTTATGGAAGGGCTTTATACAATATTATTCTGCTATTTTTATTGATTGTATCAAATCTATAAATTTCTTTGAGGGGAACTGACATATTAACGTTGAGTCTTGGGATTCAAGAACACTGTACATCTCTCTCTCTCTGTTTTTTAAGACTGCATTCATTTCTATCAATGATTTTTAAAATAGTTTTTGCTGTGTGGAGCTTGCACATTTTTTGTCACATTCATGTCCAGGTATTTCATATTTTAATGCTATTATAAATGACATGTTTCAAATTTTAATTACCATTTTTTTAGAGAGATAGAGAGTATGCCACTGTGCACACAAGGTGGGTGGATTGCAAAGAGAGAGAAAGAGAGAAATAATCTTAAGCAAGCTCCACACCTAGCTCAGAGCCCAATGTGAGGATCTATCTCATGACCCAGAGATCATGACCTGAGCTGAAATCAAGTGTCGGCTGCTTAACTGACTGAGCCACTCAGGTGTTCCTAAAGTTTTAATTTCTGATAGTTTTTTTGCTAATGTATACAGTAACACAATTGACTTTTGAATATTCATCTTGTATCATGGAAGATTACTCAATTTATTTTTGGCTCCAGTAAATGCTTTATAGATTCCGTTGGATTTTCTACATTTAGAATTATGAAGCTAATTTTGTTTCCTCATGTTTAATATACATGTCTTTTGCTCCTTTTACCTGCCTTATTGGCTTGAACCTCCCATGAAATATAAGGAATGGGAACTGATACCCTTAGAAAGAATTACTCAGTAGCAGTCTTCTCATAAGTAGGATGTTAGATGTAGGCTTTTCTTAAACTATTCCTTACAAGATGGAGGAGTTTCCTTTCTATTATTAATTTGATGAGATCTCAATTCTAGCAACTGCTTTTCCTACAACTATTGACATGTTTGTGTGTGTATATCTGTTAGTATGGTGAATCACATTGGTTTTCAAATATTAAACTAACCTCGCATTTCTGGGATAAACCTCTCTTAATCAAAATGTATTACCATTTTTAGATATTATTGGATTTGATTTACTAAATTATTGTTAAGAATTTTTGTGTCTTTTGAAATACAGTTTTTTTTATTTTTCATGCAATGCATTTTTCTGGTTTGGGTATCAAAATAATTCAGGTCCCATAGAAGGAGTTAGAAAACATTTTCTCTTTACTTTTCTGAAAGAAGGTATATATAATCAGTATTGTTTTTTTCTTAAATGTTTGGAAGAATTCATCATTGAAGACATCTTGGTCTGGGATTTTCTTTATGCAAAAGTTTTTAACTTAAATTTAAATTTATTTATTTTTTATTTATTTATTTACTTATTTATTTATTTATTTATTTATTTAAAGATTTTATTTATTTGACAGAGAGAAACACAGCCAGAGAGGGCACATAAGCAGGGGGAGTGAGAGAGGGAGAAGCAGGCTTCCCGCTGAGCAGGGAGCCCAATGTGGGACTTGATCCCGGGTCTCCGGGATCATGACCTGAGCCAAAGGCAGTCGCTTAACCAACTGAGCCACCCAGGTGCCCCTTAAATTTAAATTTATTAAATAGATATCAGGACATTTGTATTACATATTTATTTTTCAATAAGTCTTGGTAGTTCACAACTTTCAAGGAATTTATCCATTTTTTTTAAAGATTTTATTTATTTGACAGAGAGAAACACAGCCAGAGAAGGAACACAAGCAGGGGGAGTGAGAGAGGGAGAAGCAGGCTTCCCGCCGAGCAGGGAGCCCGATGTGGGACTCGATCCGGGGTCTCCGGAATCATGACCTGAGCCGAAGGCAGTTGCTTAACAAACTGAGCCACCCAGGCACCCCTATCCATTTTTTATATAGGTTGTAAGATATATTGATGCAAAGTTCTTCATTTGAATCCCTATCATCTAGCAAATATCTGTAAAACCTATATGAGGTCACCTTTCTCATTCATGATATTGGCAAATCTCATATTCTTTTTTTTTTTTTTCATGATTAGTGGCTAGAGGTTTATCAATTTTATGGATCTTCTCAAAGAGCTCAATTTCAGTTTCTTTCTGTTGTCTTTCTGTTTTCTATTTTATAGGTCTCTACTCTGATTTTTACTATTTCCTTTCTTCCACTTACTTTGGGTTTCATTTGCTCTTTTCTTCTCTTACTGCTTTCTTTTGATGGAAACAAGGTTATTTGAGAACTTTTTTTCTTTTTAATACAGGCATTTTGTTCTATAAATTTCCCACTGAGTAATAGCATTGCAGATATATTGATATCTTCTGTTTAAGTTTTCATTTCATTTCACTCAAAATGCTTTAATTTCCAAACTGATTTTTCCTTGACCCATAGTTTATTTAGAACCATCTTATTTAATTTTAGAATTTGGAGGATTCTGGTATATCTTTCCATTACTGATATCATTTTTTTTTCAGTGCAAAAAAGGTGCTTTTATTATAATATGAAGACAGGACCTGTGAGCAGAAAGAGCCACACTGGGAATGTGAGGATTGCTTTTAGTCTTTTTTTGTTGTTGTTGTTTTTTTTTTGTTTTGTTTTGTTTTTTTTGTTGTTGTTGTTTTTTTTGTTTTTTTTTTGCTTTTAGTCTTTAATGAAATATCAACAGTAAGGTATCCATGAGTTACTTGAGGAATGTCATGTTCTGCAGATCACAAAGATTTATCAGTGGGCTGCAAGTTGTAAGGAGACGTAATTTTAGTCAAATAGAATACTTTGTATGACTTGAGTCCCTTTAACTTTATTAAGACTTGTTTGTGAACCAATATGACCTATCTTAGTGGATATTCCCTATACACTTGAAAAGAATGCAAATTCTGTTATTGTTGAGTGGAATGTTCTATAAATATCAGATAGGTCAAATAGGTTGACAGTGTTGCGTAAGTCTCCCATATCCTTACTGATTTTATATCTACTTGTTCAATCACTTATTGAGAAAGGGATATAAAGATCTCTGATTATCATTGTGAATATGTCAATTATTTCTCTTTGCAATTCTAACAGATGCTGCTTGATAGATTCAATTTTTTTAAAAAAAATTTTAAGTAGGCTCCATGCCCAGCATGGAGTCCAACATAGGGCTTGAACTCGTGATCCTGAGATCAAAAACTGAGCTGAGATCAAGACACTTAACCAATTGAGCTACCCAGGCAAATTTTAAAAGTGTTCTATTACATCTATGAACACTTAAGATTGTTAGTTCTTCCTGATGAATTTGACCCCTTTACCATTATGAAATGAGCTTCTTTATCAAAGATCATGTCATTTTCTCTGAAATCTACTTTGATATTAATTCACGCCTGCTGGTGATGAATTCTTTCAAATTTACATTTCAAAAATATCTTTATTTTACTTTCATTTTTGAGAGATATTATTTCTGAGTGCAGAATTCTATGTTAATGGTCCTTTTCTTTCATTACTTTAAGGATCTTGCTCCACTGTCTTCTGCTTCAAATTGTTTCTGTTGAGAAATCTACTGTCATGCTTGGTTTTTTCCTCTGTATATAATTTAATACAACCCTCACACCTTTGGTTGCATTTAAGATTTTGTTTTTATCATTGGTTTTGAGAAATTTGAGTATGATGCTCCCTAATTTTATATCCATATTATATCCATATTTGGAATTTGTTTTTTTTCTTTTTTTAGCTTCATGTACCTGTGGGCTTATAGTTTTCATCAAATATTGAAGTTTTTAGTCATTATTTTCTCAAATACTTTTTCTACTTCCCACTTCTGAGAATTCCAATTACATGTATATTACTTTGTTTGAAGCAGTTCATCTTCTTCTTAGTGCTTTATTTTAGATGGTTTCTACTTCTAAAAGTAGAAGTTTACTCATCTTTTCTTCACTAAAACCTAATCTTCCATTAATACTATCAGAGTACAGTCAATTCTCATTATCCATGGACTCTGTATTTGCAGACTCACTAATCACTAACATTTATTTATAACTTCAAAATCAATTCTCATTGCATTTTCATGGTCATTCTTGGACATGAGTAGAATTACAAAAAAATAAGTTTCCCAATGAATGCATATACTCACACAACTGAGGTGAAATAATGCAAAACTCTGCCTTGTTTCAGCTCTCACACTGTAATCAAGTATTTTTTCCAGTTCATTTAATGCCACACTTCTTACATTTTTGTACTTTTTATTGGCAATTCCAGCATTCAAGATGCCCCAAGAATAGTCCTGAAGTGCTGTCCAATGTTTCTAAGCACAAAAACATTGTACTGTGCCTTACAGAGAAAATATATGTGATAGATGAGTTTCATTCAGGCACGACATATGGTGCTGTTAGCCTGAATTCACTGTGACTGGTAAATAAAAGTTTTATTATGATCAGAGTCTCATGGGAACTCAATCCCATGTCTTCGCTGGGTACAATTTTTAATTATTTACCAATTCAGTGTATATAACAACTTTATTGATCTTAATTGCCAAAATAATTTGATTCAACTGTAGTCTTCCTCTCAGACATAATTTCATCTAGTTGAAGCTTCCATCTCTAAAGTTTGATTTGGGAATTTTTTATAACTTCCATTTCCTTATTTAGCATGTTCAATCATCCTCCTAGCTTTCTAAATATATATAATAAACTTAAAATAACAGTTTTCATTTTTGCTTTTCCTAATTCTATCATCTCTGTCATTTCTGAGCCTATTACAATTGATTAATTTTTTTCCACATATGGGTTGTATTTTCCTGCTTTTTTGCATATCTGGAGCGTTTTTATGAGATGTAAGACTATGAATTTTACCTTTCTGGGTGGTTCATCTATTTGTGTCTCCCTAGATATCCTTAAGCTGTGTTCTGGGATAGAGTTAAATTACAAATATATCAGCCAGTTTGATCCTTCTTGCTTTAAAGCTTTGCGTGACATAGTTTATAAGCTTAAAAGCAAGACTTGAAAGGATCAAACTGTCTCCAAGTAACTTTATATGCTCAGAATACTCAGAATAATATTTTTCATCAAGTCCTCAGTGTCCATGTACTTAAATTTCTGAGCTAAGTATTGTGAAGAACACAATAATCTCTGCTTCCTATGTCTTTAGATGAAAGATTCATTTTGCAACATCACTATATAAATTTAGATTATTGAAAGTTGAACATAAAACTAACCTAATCCCTTGTTTTACAAATAAGGAAAATGACTCATAAAAGTTAAATGACCCTTCCAAGGTACTGTAGCTGGTTATTGGCAGGGCTGACAAAGAATTCTGGGACTAATTTCAAGTGTTATTTTTCCTTCTACATAAATGCTCTTTTCACTCTAATTTTGTTTGTGTTTTATGATTAGTGGGCTGTACATCTATCTGGGTAAAATGCCAAATACATGATGTCAGGGTCCCAACATGATGCAGACAGAACTAAAAGTTTACAGGGCTAAATAAAAGAATTTTATTAAAGAGATTCTTTTAAAGAGAACATTCTCAGAGATGTACACAAGGTCAAGAAAACCAATAGAATGTGATGACTGCTATTGCGGGGATCTCATAGCACTTTTAGGGCTCTGGGGATAAAAGAACAGTATTGACCCCTACAACAAGAGCTATAGCCATAGAAGAAAAGCCCACTGACAGCATGTGGGAATGTGGAAGAACACCACCATTTTGTCCAGCAGAAAGCAGGAGAATGAACACCCGCCCCTTTTATTCTCCCAATCTCTAAACTTCCATTGGGTTTTCTTACTGGCCAAAACCAACAAAAACCAGAGGGAAAAGGAATCCATAGAGGCAAGTCTCCTGTCGCAGAAAGAAAAGAAAATTAGACAGTAAATCTGAAGGAGAAAGAAGAAATATACCAATTTTCCTTTTACTTAAAAAAAAAAAAATCTGTGGTAACAGAAATGTCAAGAAGATTGAAAATGCTCATCAGTCATTTGAGAACAGTCAAAACCATTTTGGAAACCATCTTTACTTTTAATGTTTTCATAAGCCCTTTTCCTTAATTGTTTTTTTTCATTTTTTAACTACAAAAGAAATGTCTATGTTAGTAATTTTTCATTAAGAAGATACAGCTAATGAAGTAAAATGACAACAGGGTTCGATAAGTATTTGTATTCCTAGGAGACCTAACATTTTTTCACATTCACCAGAAAGGATCTTTTAATTTATTAAAGAATGTCTTCCTTGATAGGATTAAAAATTGATTCAAAGCATCATCATTGAACACTAGGAACAATTTACCTAAGTTTTGTCATTCAAATTTTAAAATGTCATTGCCTAACTGTTTGAAATCTCAGCTTGAAGAACTATAAATGGCACAGACAGAGTAAGCCTATATACTGTCTTCCAGATCATAGTGGTTTCACACTTTATACAGCATAAACTAATTGTTTTATTTCACCTTTCACTTAGTATACTTTGATCAAAAACAATTTGTGACATCAAGAAAGTTGTAGGTTGGGACAATTTATTTTCCTACCTGTTCTCAGAAACACTTAAAACTTATTATTGATCCAGGGCACCTAGCTGGCTCAGTTGGTGGAGCATGTAATTCTTGATCTTGGGGTCATGAAGTCATGCCCCATGTTGAGCATAAAGCTTACTTAAAAAAATCTGGAAAACTTAATGTCAGTTCTTTATAGTTTCAGAATACAGAGTAATACACTAAGGTTTTGCAAAATAAAATTTTTGTATAATTATCACACAAACATGTCCTGTGTTATTTGCTTATCCCTTGGAGGCTTTTTAAATGGCTATCTCATGGTGAATTATGCTGGCAAAGAAAGATGGTTCATTTACAAAAATTCATATAAATGATGCATTAGGAAAGGGTTTTTTGTTCTGGTTGATAAAAGTTAATCAAATGCAAGATGGCATACAGCAATTCGGCATAAATCTTCCACAGAGTGCTGCTTGCATCTCCCATCTCCCAGGTAGGGAGAACATTTATCAGATGCTTTTTAAACTATCCCAATAAATCTTTGATTAGGAGAATCCTATCAAAGTAGCTGACAAATGGCTTGTTTTCCAGAACTTCTAGTAAATATATTATAAATGGCATTTGAACTCTTCAATAGCCTGAAAACAGAGACATTTAAAACCTAAGTGAGAAATACAAATGAGTCAAAGCTAGAAAGGGTTACCTCAAATGCAATTTTCTCTTGATACCAGAGAACCTGCCACAAGGCAAAGGGAAAGAAACAAAGCAAGTTCAGGTTTCACAATGTTCTCAAACTACTAGATTTCAGTTGCTTTAAGACCTTGACTGAGTAACAGATTTATTAGTGGTAGTGCCTATAATATCAGTGGCAAAAACTCTATTACTATTAATTTCAGGTACTGTCCAAAGTCTGAGACTTAGCACTTATTTCAAATGTAACTTTCTCTTTCTCAATTGATAACCCTCAAAAGGAAACTGAAGCTCTCTGCGTAGAGGTAGCTTAGCTAAATGGGATCCAGTGGCTCCTAATTGATGGCAGTCATGTCTACCCCTACACACCAGTTTGTGCCTAGAACAAGCAGGCTGTGACCACACTTCTGTGCCTGACCACATGATGTCAAATTATTCATGTTTTAAAAGTTGTCCAGTGGGTATTTTGACATAATATGTACCCTTTCACATATGACCATATGAATTGTACTAGGTTCATGATACCAAAAGAAATTTTGGTATCTATTTCCTAGCATTTGGGGTTTTTTGGACTAGAAACCTGTATGACTGTTGCTTGTCATAACGCCTGGCAAGGAAGACCATTGTGTCCACTTCCTTTTGTGCTGGGTATTGTTGTTTTTTTTTTTTTTTAATTATAGTAGTTACCACTTATCAGAGGTTTTCTCTGCACTTGGGACATATTTATTATCTATTATATTGAAGCTATACAACAAGTCCTTGGACTGGGTGCCAGTCATTCTATTGGTGAGTAAACCAAGATTTTAGAGGGCTTAAGGGACCTAACAGGGGTCACACTATCTGTAAGTGACCCACACGGAATCTGAACTCAGTTTTGTCTAAATTGGAAACCCATGTTCTTTCCATTGCTTATTTCTATTAAACTGTTAAAGGTACTGGGTGTTAAGATTTCTGATTCTGGATATAAGAAAGTACACTAATTAAAGATTCTCACCTATAAGATTGAAATTTAAAGAAATCAATCAAATGCCTATTTTAAAAACCAGAATATTTCAGAAACATTGTAATATTCCCTTAGATTCACTTTTTTCCTTAGTTCTGATGGAAATAGACTATGTGCAATTACAATTCTTAATCTGTGGATTCAAACAAGATGGTCCCAATAAGTAACTCTAGATGGTACAAAGATGTTCTTACCCGGGGCTTAATCCTCCCTAACCATTACAATTGTTTGTTATGTGTTTAAAGTGCAAGAAAAAAATAACGGGACATTAAATCTTCTTAGCAACTATACTTCTTTTTAAGTCCTTTTCTTTGCATGTAATGTATTTAATTAAAAAAAAAAACAGGACTTACATTTTGAGGACTAACTACAAAGGAAAAGAGCTAACAGGTCATAATAAATAAAATAAAAATATCCTTATGTTTATATTGCATAGTTTGACTGCAGAATAAAAAAAAACAAAACAGATAGCATTACTTACCGATAATATTTACAGAGGTTCTATATATCTTTAAAAAGCAGGAAAACATCTCTCTGAAGTGAGGAATATGAGAGGCAGGGTGATGGTTCATGGGAGGGAGGAAAAAATGAAACAAGATGGAACCAGGGAGGGAGACACACCATAAGAGACTCAATCTCTGGAAACAAACTGAGGGCTGCTGGGGGGTGGGGGGGTGGGGAGGGAAAGGGTGGCTGGGCTATGGAAAAAATAAAAATTAATAAAAATTAAATTAAATTAAAAAGCAGGGTAACATGTCTCTACTTTACTCTTTCCCATTGCATTTAATTAAAATGTGATCTTTTCTAAATTGACTGAGTCACTCGGCTCTGCTGTGTATATTTCAGGCTCCACGCATAAATTCTTGACCAGATTTCCATTTGGGGAGGATTAACCATTTTGCAATCTAATTTCTTTCCAGCAGAATGCCGCTGGTCCTTTCTCAATATTCAAGCGGAAAAAAAAAAAAAATGAGATCTCCAGGGGTCTAGCACTCTCCATACAGATGAACTCTCAGGTTAATCTTCTTGATTACTTTCTCCTCCCTGCCGCACCACCTCCATCAGGAGAGTTTGCATATGGACAATTTCTCCTCAGATGGAAAAGGGTTGCATAGTATCGTCCCCAATGAGTCCAGCATTTGTCATAAATGGCTAATGCCAAATTTCATCAGAAAAATTCAAATCTCTTGGCCAGAATAGTCCAAGGAATTTTTCTGTTGGACAAGAATCTGAGCTAGTGACTCCAAATTTCAATCTCATTGCTTTCAGGTGCCATGACTATTAGTGTTGGAAAACTTCTAGAGATCATTTAGGTCACTGCCTTCATTTTTTAAACAATGACACTGAAATCTAGATAGGTGAAATTTAAAGTCATAAATAATTTAGGGATAAAACCTGGACTACAGTCCTGATAAACACGTCCAGTCATTTCTCTCCGTAATAGCCCTGCCTCATACACATGACTTTTCTCATTAACAAACAAAACAAAACAAAACAAAACAAAACAAAAACTGTATTTACTTTTAACCCACTGAGGTAAGTTAATGGAACAATTACTCTTATATTTCATCTATACTAAAACACATTTTTCCACCTTTTACTACCTCTAAAATAGTGAGGAGTCTTAGAGGCACTGGTATCTCGATACTGTTGTTAGCCTAGTGTCAGTAAAGATGTAAAGGTCATTTTACCATTCATGCACATGCTTGGCTGATATTCTGGTGGCAAAACTAGACAACCACCACCCTTTGACCCCTGACTGAACTTTTGAGGAATTAATATAAGACCTAGTTGTTGCATTTTGTTGACTTCCTCTGGTAATATCAAGAAATATACAGCATCAAACTCGAAAGATGGGTATGTGCAGCTTAGATGAAAATCCCCCAAACAAAAAGAGTAAAGTACTCCCAAAAGAACCGCCACATCAGCATTGTTCTTAGCAGCACAGAGACTCCACTGGCTAAAGTATGAATCAACATTGTCAGAATCTGTGAAGATTTAAGAGGAACTTAACTAATATATTTAGCATATATATTCCATTTTATATATGTATAAGAGTGCTGTATAACCAAAGTCTTCTAAAATAAATTTAAAATTTTTTTCTTTGTTTTTTTTAAAGATTTTATTTATTTATTTGACAGAGAGAAACCAGCTAGAGAGGGAACACAAGCAGCAGGAGTGAGAGAGGGAGAAGCAGACAGACCGATGCAGGGCTCAATCCTGGAAATCCAGGATCATGACCTGAACTGAAGGCAGACACCCAACGACAGCCACCCAGGCACCCCTAAAAATTATTTTCAATAAATTTAAAATAGGAATGTAAATCACAGTTCAATTTTTCAGTGTTTATTTATTTTTACTTTTTTACTGATAAATAAAATAATAATGTATTTTATAATTAATGGCAATTTAGATTTCATAAAAATAATATGTGTATTTACTTTATAAGAAAAACTTATTTATTTGAGAGAGAGAAAGAGAGCCCTCGGGGGGAGGGGCAATGGTGTAATCAAAATAATGCCCATAGGGACGCATCTCACAGCATGGAGGTGGAGAGCCGTGAAGACAGTGGCAAACTAGAGTCTGGAAGATGGAAAGGAAGCTACCTCTGAGTATGTGACTAGGGCGAGGGCAGAGGAGAAAGAAGATACATAATGATTCCCATATATACATTCTGGGTGACTAAAAAATCATAACATCACTGATAAAGAAATGAGAGAAATAAGACAGGTTGCTGAGAAATTAAGAAAGACTATTTACTAAAATAAAAAAAAAACCTGATGAGTAGGTGTTTCAAAGGTCTCCAAAAAAAAAAAAAATCCTTTAATCTCTAGATAATTCCAGTTTTTCCTTTTTCCCTTTTTTTTTTTTTTTTTTTTTTTAATGGAGAGAGAGCACCTGCATGTGGAGGGGGGCAGAGGGGCAGGGAGAGAGTGAATCCACGCAGGGCGTGGGATCTGATGTAAAGCTCCATTTCACAACACTGAGATAGTGACCTGAGCTGAAAGCAAGAGTCAGACACTTAACCAACTGAGCCACCCAGGAACCCCTCTCGATAAATAATTCTTAATACAGAAAGCAGTATTGTATTTTTAAAAAAGATTTTATTTACTTATTTAACAGAGAGAAACACAGCGAGAGAGGGAACACAAACAGGGGGAATGACAAAGAGAAGCAGGCCTCGTGCCAAGCAGGGAGCCCGATATGGGGCTTGATCCCAGGACCCTGATTTTTAAAGACTGAGCCACCCAGGTGCCCCCAGTACTGTATTTTATAGAAGAAAACCTACAAGTTCAGGATGGCCAGAAGAAATGTTGCTGACTAGCCTAAGCAGAATAACCATTTGATAAATGTTGAAGAAATGAGAAATAAAAATGTAAAGGACTGGTTCAGTCTATCTGCTCTACTTTATGGCAAAGCCTTGACTGTATATCTGTTTTTTTCTCAATGGAATACACTATAATCTCACCTTATGTTGAGTGTGACTCTAGTATCCTCCTAAAGTAATGGCAAGATGCATTCCATTTCAACATAGAGCAGGCAGGAGTTTGGTCAGAGCAAGCGTGCTGCCAGGGACCCGGAAGGGGACCACCTCATGATGGAGGGCAGGTTTGGGGGCCTGAGAGAGAGGTGAGGAAAGGAGATGCATCTGGAGCACTGGCAGGAAGCCCAGACTGACAGCCCAGTAGATGGCAGGAAAGACGACGAGCAGGTAGGTAGTACCAGTCAATGTCAAGCCAGAAAAGTGTCACATCAGCAGGTCAGGAGCAAAGAGAATTCCCCAGGCAAGCAGGTAGCCTCAGGAAGTCTACCAGAAGAGGGAATGTGTTAAGCTCAAATTCCTTGGTGGAGAACACACTCCCTACATGAGCCATAGTAAAAGTACAGCATGACTCAAATCACAAGTATCAGGCTGAGACTCAGGCACACAGAGGGAAATAAGGATCCAGCTTCAAGAACGGGAATAGAAGAGAAGCACCAAATTTCTGGAATAAGACGACTATAAATACTGCAGTACAAGGCATCAGAACTCTGCATAAAACAAAAATATTATACCGTTTTCAAGGAACCTATCGTGTAATGGAAACTCCTACCTAATAGGATCAAGCTGTTTAATCTCCCCAAACCACTGTTTCCTTGCCTAGAACATGGGGCCAGTTACATTTCCTTCCTGCTAGTTCTAAGATATATTGTTTAGTGAAAAAGAAAATCACAAAATTATATTTATTCTATGATTCCATTTATATTAAAAATCTGTGTCCAAGCTTTTCCTGTGAACATATGTACGCACACATACACACAGTCACATGCACGCAGGATCTGGAAGGAAACATATTCCAGGGCTATTAATGGTAACCATGGAGAAGAGAACAGGAGGGGTGCCTTCAGTTTTATTATAAACAGTTCTGTTTCTTTAAATATTTTGCAATATGTACGCATTAATATAAGGCTTCTCAAAGAAAACACATCTTAAAATATCTAGCTCAGAGGATTATGAGGTTTCAACAAGATCATGTTTTTCTGAGGTGTGAAACACAGAGACAGTCACAGAGGTAGATCTCCACAAATGACAGCTGTTGTCACTGCTGTCATTGGAGGGGGAAGTGGAAGAGGTCCACACAATCCTTAAGAACACAACAAAAGGAAAATAAAGGCAGAAGCACAGCAAAGGACTGTGAAGTGACTGACATGTGTTAAGCAGGACAGAGTCCACCTGGGAAAGTTCCATGGCAATGAAGCTGATGGAGCAGAATTCCGAGGGCAGGAAGAGATGTGGTTTGCCAGCACCGTACGGCCATGAGAATGATCAAAGTGGGTTGGAGGAGCTAAAGATATCTAAGTCCACTTTCTGGTTCAGACCATGTCAGGGCCTCTCTTTTCTGGGATGCAAAACTCCAGCAGGTAGTGAAACAGATCAGATAGAGGCCTTCCAGGGGTCAGGCATAAGGAAGAGAGAGAAATATGGATGGATTTATAGAAGTTGCCATCTTTCCCCAGGTGCTCTGAGAAGAACTGGGCCAGCATTGCAGAGGAGATGAGAGTCCCAGCCACTAAAACACCTTGTACAAGAGACCCAGTCACTGGGGCTTTGTTTACGTGAGGTCAAAATACTTTATCCAAGTCCACACTTCCATTTCCGTCATGGGGGTAATAACAATCCGAAACTATGCTGCCCCCAACCGCCAGCACAGCAGGGAGTTTCACGTGTGTACTAGTGGGCCTCATGGCCAATTCTTTCTGCTTTCTTTGAGAAACTCTACTGGGAAAGTCTTATGTGGTGTTGTCGACCACCTGTTTGTGTCCCCCACAAATTCACATGTTGAATCCCCAACCCCCAATAGGAAGGTAATAGGAGATGTGGTTTTTGGGGGGTAATCAAGTTATGTATTAGTCAGAGTTTTCTAAAGAAACAGAATGAAAACATTAGAGAGAGAGAGAGATCGAAAGAGAGAGAGAGAGAGATTTATTATGGGAAATGGCTCACATAATTGTGGAATCTAAGTCCACAATCTGCCGTCTGGAATTCAGTCTGAGTCTAAAGGCCTAAGAACTGGGAGCACCAAAGTCTGAGGGAAGAAGATGGACATCTTGGTTTAGATGGAGACAAAATTTTCCCTTTTTTGTTCATAAGACTGACCTACTGAAAAATTAGCTCATGCAGCTTTTTATTCACACTTTCTTCCTTGGAGCACAGACAGTTCCATGGCTTTCTTTCCCCCAGATTCTCCCATCCTATCCTCATGACTTCTCACTCCACAGTTTCCAGGTCACTGGAAACTTCTCCCTGTATCAGCATACTGAGCTTCTCATGCAATGTGCATATCAGGGATGCCCACTCATCCAAAGGATCCAAATGGGGTCATTCTCTGGTGTTAGGTGCATTCCTCAGTACACTGAACTCCTCTTTGCCAACAGCAGCATAGTCATTAAGAACACATCCTAGCAGACTGCCCAGCACTCTTGGAATCCAGGCTTTGACTTTTTCTACCTCACTGTACCAGTACCCATCAAGCCTTCATGAAGATAATCAGAAAGGTGAAAAAATGCTTGTGGGAGCAGGGATTCTGTAGTCCCAATCTCAAGTCATGTAAACCAAGAGTCAGCATAATCTGTGAGGCAGGAAATCATCAATCTGAGGATCCAAAGCTGAGGCCAGCCAGACAGGCCACAGAATAATAACATGGGAAGGAAGCAAGTGTGCATCAAGCAGTGACTTGCAGGGAAGCTTAGGGCATGAGAATGGGACCATAGGGGCAGGGCTTACGTGAGAAGGAAGGTGATTTGGGCTTTTGCACTATTATATCCTAATTAAGGGAAGTTAGTCGGCTCTCTCAAGCTTGACACTGAGGAATATTGGACACTGTAGTGCTTTGTTTGGGCTGCCATAACAAAATACCACGGAGTGACTGAAACAATAGAAATTTACCTTCTCATAGTTCTGGAGGCTGGAAGTCCAAATTCAAGATGCCAGCAACGTGGGTTTCATTTTGTGTGTGTGTGTGTGTGTGTGTGTGTGTGTGTGTGAACCTTACATTCTTCATGCTTCAAGCCTGTTTTGAGAAGGCATAGCATTTTTATTTATGCTTCGCATTAGCCTTTGAGCTCTATCAGAAGTTGGAGAGATGGGGTGCCCGAGTGGCTTAGTCGTTAAACATCTACCATTGGCTCAGGTCATGATCCCAGAGTCCTGAGATCGCCCGGCATCGAGGAACCCCGCATCGGGTTCCCTGCTTGGCAGGAAGCCTGTTTCTCCCTCTCTCACTCCCCCTGCTTGTCTTCCCTCTCTTGCTGTGTTTCTTTCTGTCAAATAAGTAAATAAAATCTTAAAAAAAAAAGAAGTTGGAGAGATGAACTTGTTACTTTACTAAAGTTCAATGAAGCCGATTCAAGTCAAAGGTTAAATCATAGGTATTTTCCACCACACCACACACTAACTTCTGGTACTAGGTGCTCAAGGCAGAACTCCAACAGGAAACTGTCTTGGGTCAGGAAGAGGGCAGAGTCTACCTGGAGGACAAAGGGCCTGGAAGTTTCCACAGGCTGATTTTACCCATTTGCTAAGGTCCCCTAGAAAATAGAGTTGATGAGTTACAATATTGCGCAGGTCTCCTACTTGTGTCTTCTTAACCATCTCACACAGTAAATTACCACGCTGAATATGGAGTATGCAGTTTGGGGTCAGACAAGCAAATTCTAGGTCAGTCAGGGTTTCAGACATTCCCATCTGAAGAATCTAAGACCTCAATCTCTATCTGGAACATTCCTTGTGGTCCCTATAGGACAAGAGCCCAGATGCATGATTTAGAGGAATAAAACAAAACAAAAGCCTATGGAAATAACCATGGCATAAAGAGAAGCAACTGCAGATCACAGGTCAAGCATGCTGCCAAGGGTTGAGTCAACATCCTCAGTGAGAAGGTCCTACCCCTCTTTCCACCAGGAAGCAGCTGGAGCACCAGAAGCTGGAGTCCTAACCCAGATATGTCCTTCTCAAGGTTCAGAAAAGCTTCAGTCTTGGTTAGCAGCCTTACTGTCACATGATAAAGTATCCAAGAGATCTAAATAATAAATAAAAATAAATAAGTAAATAAATGAATCAATCAATCAATCATCAATCAATAATAAGACTGCATGGTTTTGAAGGTAGATGAAACATACTTCCTGATTTGCAGTACAGAGAAAATTACCTCCATCACTGGGTGCTAGAAACTGCAGTCATCAGCACAGGGCTTTGCTATCCAGAGTCAGTTCAGAAAGCACCCCCCTCTCCCTTGTCACAGGCAGATGGGTAATGGTAGCACAAAAGATTATTTAGTGTGCCTTCATAGAAGAGATAATACTTGCCTGTGGTGCTTTTACTGTATAAAGCCCAGACATTCTGCCAATTCTTCTTGAGCAGTGGACACCAGGAAAGTGACAGCTACGTGGATGTTGTATACAAGCTCATCATCTGTCATCTTCATGAGGGCAACGACCACTGCCGGACACAGCACCTTCCTTATCTGGAATCTTATCATGGACATTGCATCATCCACTTTGGCCACCATGTTCTCATTATGGGTCAGCAAGGAAGGAAGGGAACTTGCCAGCCTTATTCAGGCCCAGGCCCAGGATTTGTGGGATCTGCTTAATCAGAGGTTCTGAAGCCAAAAGGCATCATACTTCTTGGCCAACTTTTTGACTAACTTTTCATTCTTGTTGAGTTTTTTCAGCATTTTGATGTCCAAGTATGCAATATCCACAGCCTTGGCCTCATCACAGTGCTGTTGGTCTTCCAAAACACATACAGAGAACTTGGGGTGGGGAGTGCACTTAAGCCTGACAGTGTCCAAGAAGCATTTCCTTCTGAGTGTCCTAGTCCTTCAAGCTGATCCGCAGCTCCACCATCTTCAAAGACTTCTTGCTCTTGCACTGGTTGCCACAGATGACTTCCCACATTGCCTTGTACACCGTGTCATGAGAGACTTTCCTGCCACATGCCATAATGATGGGAAAGGAGACAACATAGGTTTCATTCTGAGGCCTCATCTCTTGGCTCATTCAAAGCCATCAACTAGCTGCATGCTCCCATGACCTTTCCTTGATGTGTACACTGAGATGGGAGAAGAGGGAGCAATCACAGGTATCTTTTTTTATAAAGGTCATAATTCTGTTGGATCAGGGCCTAACACTATAACCCCATTTAACCCTAATTAATTCCTTAAAGGCACCATCTCCAAGTATAGCCACACTGGGCTTTAGAACTTCAAGGTATGAATTTGGGGAGGTTGCCAGGGAACATAAATATTCAGTTCATAATAGGTCCCTAAATAGGATGGACTTTCCCAGGAATTTACTAGTAATATTTGAGAATGCTTACAGGAAATTTAGAACCATGATTTGATTACTAACATAACATATGTTATTTTCTTTGATAATACAAGGACAAGGCTTTCCAAAGAATATCAGGGAAGATAAGACAGACCATTCACATGGGACCACTTTCCTAACAAGAGGAATTATCACGAAATGGGCTGAATAATGCTTCCTGTAGAACAGACGTCAGAAGAGGAATCAGATGTTGGAAGGGTGAAATTTGGGGGAAAAATGGAGAGGTGTCGCCAGGCGGCTAGAGAATCGCGCGCAATGCATGGTGTTCTACTCCCCAGCTCTTTCCTCATAAGATCACACTTCTAGGGCTCCTGGGTGGCTCAGTGAGTTAAAGCCTCTGCCTTCGGCTCAGGTTATGATCCCAGGGTCCTGCCATCGAGGCCTGCATCAGGCTCTCTGCTCAGCAGGGAGCCTGTTTCCTCTGCTCTCTCTGCCTGCCTCTCTGCCTACTTGTGATCTTTTTCTCTGTGTCAAATAAATTAATAAAATCTTAAAAAAAAAAAAAAAAGATCACAAGTCTATTTGGACTTCTTATGAGACACAAAGCAGCGGCCAGACCAGCAATTACCTACAACCAGGAAAGTACCACCCCTACAGGAGGTAGGGAACAGCATGTGTCTGTGTTTTAGATTGTCATGACAACAGCATAGCACCACTTAAAAAATCCTAATGTCCACAGTGCAAGGGATAGTACCATGGATCAAAGAACAGTGTTTTCCAAACTTTAATCAGTTTAGTCTAAATGTACCTAAGTCTCTGAGGGGTACCCTGAGGCCTTGGATCAGTTATTTGTCTATTAATTTACCCATACACACATTTATTAAATCCCTGCTAAGCATAAAAATGTTGGGATAATCCAACATGAGTAATACATGGAACTTTCTTTCAGGGAATTCATACTTTATATGCACAATTAAATATGATGTTCTATAATATTCTCTGTAGTAGTTATACAAATAGAACAATAAGATAATGATTAATTCAAACTAGGTAATAGAGAGGAGCACATCAGAGAAAATAAATTCAAACTGCGATAGAAAGGATGATTCAAATAGCAGCAAGGTACCATTGCAGCAGTAAGGGAGAAGCAATTTGGCTGCACAAAGCAGCACAAAGACATGGAGATATGAAAGAGTATGGTGTGTGTCATGTAGCACAGGACATGAAATCTACTTTTGGTAGGTGAGACTAGAAAGACAGGTTGAGACGAGATTGTGAAAAATCCTTGTAAGTCATTCTAAGAAGTTGGATTTCAACCAGTAGGAATGAGATTTATCAAAGAATCCAATCCAGAGAAATGACATAATTATTTGTAACTTAAAAAAACAGCTCACAGCAAGGAAAGAGATAAAAGGAGAAAGACTGAGCACATTCATAGTGCAGAAGAGGAAAGATAAAGACAGTGGGAAAGGAGAAAGTAAAATCCAGCAGATAGAGATAGGTATTTCAGATCTGGAATTGACACACTCCATGTACTGTGGGGAAGTTAATTAAAAGCAGTAAGTTTTTACCAGGTTTCTGTGGCACCAGTTAAAAGTAAAAGTTAGTGATATGACTCTGCGATATCTGCATTTTATGGACTTACAGAGACCAAATGGGGAAAGAAAAACAGAAAGCGACTTATTGTAACAAAAACTACATGGTCTTGTGTTAATAATGGATAAATTTCTATTTACTTAATCAGCTATGAGCTTACCCTACGTTTCCCTAAAGAACCGGTTGGGTAAAATCTACTGTGTTCCCAACATGCCAGTGGGCTTTAGAGATAAATTCTGTCTCAAGGTAAGGAGTTTTCAACACACAGTATACCTCTGAAATTTCTTTCTCTACCAATTTGTTCTTCCACTTACTTGTTACTATGTTTTCCTATGATCAGACATTACCCATCTGTTCAATAACGCTTTCGCCTGAAAAATATGGTTGGGATAGATGAAAAGGGAAAAGCCAGTAAAATGATGTTGTGGCTGTTTTAATCTTTACAAAGCTTAAATATGAGAGTCTGAATGTCCCCAGTAATCTTAAATCACAGAATGGACTATCAGTCTTTCCTAGACAGGAAATGACTTTGCTTTTCCTCCTTTCAGTGCTCCACCATTCACTTGAATATTTGGGAAAGGTCAGTAGACAGGGCTCTAGCATTGGCTCTGGGTTCACTAACTTCCAAGAAGGCTGACCAGATTCTCAAAATCTACTCAGCTTATTAGAGGTGCTGCCCTTTGAGGCCAACTAATTCAGAATGTCACATCAAGGCAAAGGATTTCCAAACTTGTTGGATTATGGCTTCTGGGAACTGGTGCTGCTGGCAATAGAAAGGCTTATCCCCTCTGTTTCTGTTTTGATTCCCTGATGTTTCTGAACTTTCAGAAAGGAAGTCAGTGGGAATCAAACATACTTGGTTTTTATTACACAATTTCCATACATACTCTTTAATTGTTTAAATACAATGCTCCATGTTATTAAAGAAGAAAATAAACACATTATCAATTGTGATTGTATAGTTACATTTAGAGTCTGAACTAATAACACAGTTCAACCTCAATACTTTCCAATTAGGCAAAAAGCAAGGTAATGTTATTAACATTATATTGTGTAATTCTAGAATTTTGCAACTAGGATTTTACTTCCTTTGGACCCAGAATGTTTCTTACTTATGCAGATATTTCACACATGCCATTAAACGCATGCTAGTGTCCTTATATACTTACCTAGACCACAGTTACAAACAGTAAGCCTTCCTTACAATGACTAGCCTTTACTGAGAACTTACTATGTGCTAGTTGTAGAGTTAAGTGCTTCAACTGTATTAATTCATGTAATCTTCAGTGTCTTGTAAGAGTGCTACTATTATTACTCTTCTTATTGTTCCAATAAGCTACAGATGCAAGGAAAGTTTTCCAAGGTAACAAAGCCTGTAGGTAAAAGAACTGGGGTCCTTATTACAGAATCTATATGCTTAACCACCAAGGAATAATTTTTGTTGTTGTTTAAAATATGTACACATGTAGGAAAAAGTCATGAAGAGTCATATTAGCATTTTCCAGTGATGGGATTTTACATGGTTTTAATTGTATTTTTATTTTTTTTGTTTTGAGACAAGTCTAAATTTACAGAAATGTTATAGGAAGACTACTGTTATGTAGGCTTCCCATATAGTCTTTGCCATGCTTCTCCCAATGTTAATATCCTACATAACCAGAGTACAATTTTTGAAACCAGGAAATTAATACTGGTACGTACTGTAAGCTAAAGTACAGATCTCATTCAAATTTCACCAGTTTTTCCACCAACTTCCTTTTTCTGTTCCAGAACCCAAATAAGGATCCCACATTGCATTTAATAATCATATTTTCTTAGTTTTCTCCAATCTGTGACAGTTTCCCAGTCTTACCTTTCTTGACCTTGACACTTTTGAAGACTGCTGGTCAGTGGTTTGGCAGATAGTTCGTCAATTTGAGTTTAACTAATATCTTCTAATAATTAAATTGAAATTATACATTTTTGGCAAGTCTTTCACAAATTGATATCCTCTGCATCATAATACAGTATACCTGATGTTGATAGATCTTAATTATGATGATATTAACGTTAATAACTTTAAGTTGGTGTTTGCTGAGTTTCTCCCTGTTTTCCCTTTGCATTGAACAAATATATTGTGTAAGACCTTTTGAGATTATGCATATGGCCTGTTTCTCCTAAAACTTTTACCCACTAATTTAGCAACCATCATGGATTGTGTCTACAATTATTCCTGGGGGGGGGGAGGGGTTACCTAATAAAATTTGTATTTCCTTTGCATCTTCTACATTGATGAATTGAAATTTGTCTGTAATAAAGAGTTATCTCTCTTCTCCCCCATTTTTATATTTGTCTGATTACTTATTTATATTTATATGGACTTGTAGATAATTCATTTCAATCTAACGGTTATAATTCCACACTGTCATCTATTTTGTTCCAGGTTTGGTCACCAGTAGCTTCTTTAGTGTGGCTCCTGTGTCCTTTCAATATAATCCATTCCTTTTTAATCACGTCCTTATTTTCTGGTACAAAAAGATATTCTAATATCTTGTATTTTCCCTAACCCAATATGGGAAGCAACTATTTCTCCAGAGACCTGGTTTCTTTTATTGGAGAATGGGATTTAGAAACGAAGTTCTGGGCACTAGGCACGCCCATTGCTATTGGGTTCATGTTTTTTCTAGGCACACTCAGTGGACAGATTAAAACATATATGTATATACAGTCAACCACATATATGCATGCACATCTACATTTATTTCTGTAACTATCTATAAAAATATATTAAAAATCGCAATTTCATATTGATGGCTCCAATTTTAATTCAACACCACAGGGTTCATTTTAGGCTTTTCCTATTCTTTATTTGTAACATTTTTCTCCAACCATAGGAAATGCGGTTTTAATAACCTACATGTTTTACTTATTTGTGCAATCTTAGTATATCCACAAAGCAATCTCAGAATTGTTTATCCATATTGTTATGAGAAAATAATAATTACTAATGAGAAGACAGCATGCATATACAATTCTTTTGGTCTTTTGCTTTAAAAATACTTTTTTCCAAAATAATTTTGTTCTTCTCCTCCTCACCTCATTAGGTTTTAATTAATTATATTTCCTCATATTTAACAATAAACATATATTATTTTGTACACTTTTAAGACAATATTCTCTGGGGTTTGTATATTGGCCGGAGGATAGAAATTGTGACCAAAACAAAGTATGAAGGTGAAAACAAATATAAGTTTCCTAAGTGATGCTATTATCTTTACAACTTTGGTAACACAGGCTTACAAACATTCTTGTTGGGTTCTGCCACTGGGTTTGTGGACCTTTGTCTCAAGATGGGCCAAAGCTCCAGCCCCAGCCCCTCCCGTGGCTGCTCAATTGTTACGCTGCTTGTGTCATCCCTCTTCAGCCGCACTTAAGAGTCACATCATTTCAAGTCCCAGAAAAGGTTCAGGACATTTAAAAATCATTAAAATGGAAATCAAGAGAGTACAATCACTGATACCATTTGTAAAGAAATCAAGTCAACAGCACCTTTTGTGTCCTTTATAAAAGTACATTCCAGCAAGCTTTGGGAAACATCATGAACCATTAGGTTTACACTGATAAATTTACGCTCTTGGAAACATAATGATATATATATAGATAGATAGATATATAGATATATATAATATAAATATTAATAAAATATAAAGTATACATATAATATATATTTGATTACTCATAACACAGATGTGACATTTCATAGCAAAGAAATGAGGATGCTTCCAATAAACAGACCATTTCCTTTGCATGGAGATATTTCACACTCTGACACTCATTCTGGCTGTAAAACGTAGCAGTTCTAGGCTTGCAGCTCAAAATGGTCTTCCCAGTAAAAGCAATCACTCATTAAAATGTGAAAATAACAAGTTTTCCTCCAGAGTTGTTGGTAATTAATAATGGCAATTAATTTCACAAGGCCAATTGGATTTTCAGATCAGGAAGTCATCAATAGAGAGAAATATCATTTTGTTTTAGTCACTACTCACTTGCCTCCAAACCAAAAGGAAATCTGTCCTCCTCATGACAGTCTCACTCTTTCTCCTGCCGCCCAGCTGCCCAGAGAGCAGCCCTTGAGGTTCTGGCGTCCGTCCACACACGGGGGCCCAGTGACTCTCCTCTGGAACATGAAGTCTGATCTACAGAAACTTCCTGACTCTAAAGGCAGGGACTTGCCTGCACTTCAATTTATTCCAATTTTGTGTTCATTTCATTGGCATCTCAATTCCATCTGATGTATTCCTGGAAATCAGGTTAAAAGCAAATCACATTTTGCTTTAGTTGTCTGAGGCTTTATTTCTTATGTGGAATCCAAAGAAATCATATATATGCCTGATAGTATGTCACAGAAGCAAAAATATAATAAGAATAAACCTTTTATCAAAATATACTTGTCAAATAACATTCTAATTCTTAAAAAATGGTCTTAAGTGTGTGTTATACAATGTTTACACATAGGTCCCAGTGTACTAAAAATGCATACAGAAAATGAAAACTTCACTTGTACTCTTAAAAAGGAATAAAACTAAAATCAGTATGTTGGCTTTAAGACTGGTCATACTTATAAGTAATATACCTCTGATTGATTTAGAATTTAGAACATCTGGAATTAGAAAAAAGCAGGCAGGGGACAATTTGGGTTTCTCACTTTATTTTAAATACCTGTTCAGAAAGTTTGAAGTTTTTCTCTCCCCTTTCCTCTCTCCCCTATCCCCTCACTCCCTTTTCATCCTCTCCCCTCCCCTCTCTCCTTTCCCTTTTCCTCTGGCCCCTTAACATTCTCTGTTAATGTGTCCACAGCAAACAGAAGCAACCAGTCTCTTGCACCAACTTCCTTCCTTGGGGAGCAATGAGGATGACATTTATTGTCATTTTTTTGACAGTTCAATAATGGGTTTTTCCCCAGCTTTATTAAGCTACAATTGATATATAAAATTGTAATATTTTTAAAGCATTCATTATGGTGGTTTGTTATACATATACAATGTGAGAGTATTCACCCCATCTGGTTAATTTTAACACATTTATCAACTCACGCATATTTTTTTTTAATGAAAACACTTATCACACTTAAATTTTACTATGTTTAGCAAATTTCAGTTATACAATATAGTGTTAGCAATTATTGTAACCATGTTGTACATCAGATATTCACATCTTATTCATCTTACAGCTGAAAGATAGTATCCTTTTACCGGCCTCTTTCATTTTCCCCCATCCCCCAGTCCCTGACAACCACTTTTCTACTCTCTGTTTCTATGATTTTGACCTCTTTTTAGATTCCACATATAAATGATACCATGTGGTACTTGTCTTTCTCTGCTGGCTTATGCCACTTAGCACAATGCCCATATTGTCACAAATGGCAGGATTTCCTTCTTTCTCATGGCTAAATAATATTTTGTTATATGTATTATATATACTATATATGCATATTACACACACACACACACACACACACACACACACACACGCATGCACACATTACATCTTCTTTATCCATTCATCCCCATGGACACTGTTCAGGGACATTTAGTTGTTTCCAGGAGAAAGTCTTTATATCTGATTCTGTGTTTCGAATTTCCTACTTCGCCATTCAAGAACAAAAGAAAATAAAATGAAAACTTTGTCAGTAGAACACACTGCTTATTATAATTTTTAAAATTTTACATATTTCTTCATACAAGAAAATCTATAGGAATAAAATTGCTGGGGCACCTGGGTGGCTCAGTTGGTTAAGCGACTGCCTTGGGCTCAGGTCATGATCCCCGGAGACCCGGGATCGAGTCCCACATCGGGATCCCTGCTCGGCGGGAAGCCTGCTTCTCCCTCTCTCACTCCCCCTGCTTGTGTTCCCTCTCTCGCTGTGTTTCTCTCTGTCAAATAAATAAAATCTTAAAAAAAATTGCTGATATTTTATTCCTATATTTCATATTTTTTACATAGACTATTTCAACACAGAATATTTAAAACTGGTAGTTTCTTACTGAGATTTTGAAGACTATTTTCATATTAACTCATTATTTTATGTTGAGAAAACTAAAGCCAATATTGAAGAACTAATCCAAAGTCATATATTTCTAGACAGTAATAAATGATACTATAATATTAAATATTAGATTTACAAGAACTAAAGATATTGCATATTCAGAAAATAAACAAGTTTTATATTATTTTTTCTTAGACAATATTTTAATTGAGATATAATTCACATAGCATATAATTTGCTCATATAAGTTATACAGTTGAGTGGGTTTTCCCATATTCACAGTTATGCAGCCATCACCACTATTTAATGAATGAAGAATACCATCCCATCCCAAATATTATATCCATTAGTAATCACTCCCCATTCTTCTCTGGCAACCATTAATCTACTTTTTGTCTCTGTGGATTTGTTTATCCTGGAAATTTCATATAAAACGAGTCATAATAGTCTCTTGTATCTGAGTTCTTTCATTTAGCATGTTTTTTAATTTCATCCATGCTGTAACATACAACAGATTTTTTCCCATTTTTAAAATATTTTATTTATTTATTTGTGAGAGAGAGAGAGAGTGAGAATGAGCGCACAAGAGTGGGAAGGGTCAGGGGGAGAGGGAGACTCCCCACTATGTAGGTAGCCCAACACACAGCTTGATCCCAGGACCCTGGGATGGTGACCTGAGCCTAAGGCAGATGGATAACCAACTGAGCAATCAGGTGCCCCTTTTTGTCCATTTTTATGGCTGATTAATGCTATATTGCATGGATATACCATTTTTTAATTCATTCATCAATTGATGAACATTTGGTTTATACTTTTTGGCTATTATGAATATTGCTGCTATGAATATCCTGTATAAGTTTTTGTATGCATACATGCTCAGTTGTCTTGGATATATACCTAGAGACGAAAATGCTGGGTCATATAGAAACTCTACATTTAACTTCTTTTTTTTCTAGGCAGCTATATCATTTTACATTCCCATCAGTAAAGTGTGAGAGGGTTTTAATTTTTCTACATTCTTCCAAATGCTTGCTATTATTAGCTTTTTTTTAGTTCCAGACATTGTCATATGTATGAAATAGTATCTCACTGTGATTTTGATTTGTCATTTTTTTTAAAGATTTTATTTATTTGACAGAGAAACACAGCTAGAGAGGGAACACAAGCAGGGGGAGTGAGAGAGGGAGAAGCAGGCTTCCCACCGAGCAGGGAGCCTGATGTGGGACTCGATCCCAGGTCTCCAGGATCATGACCTGAGCTGAAGGCAGTCGCCTAACCAACTGAGCTACCCAGGCACCCCGATTTGTCATTCTTTAATAACTAATGGTGTTGACCATTCTTTTATGTGCTTCTTGGCCATCTGTATATCTTCCTTGGAAATATCTATTCAAGTCCTTTACCCATTTTTAAAAATTAGGTTATTTGTATTTTAGCCACTGTGCTGAGTCATTATACATTTTGGATACTAGTCCCTTATAGATATATATGCTTGCAAATACTTTTTTCTCATTCTGTGGGTTGTCTTCCACTTTTTATAGAGTCCTTTGAACAAAAGTTTTCAAGTTCGATGAAGTTTAATTTATCTATTTTTATTTTGGTTGCTTGTGCTTTTTGTGTCAAATCTAAGGAATCACTGTGCAAGTCAGGGTCACAAAGATCTATAGCTATGTTTTATTCTATGTTTTATTCTTATAATTTTAGCTCTTACACTTAGGTCTGTGATCCTTTTTAAGTTCATTTTCGAAGAAGTTGTGAAGTAGGAGTCCCACTGCATTCTTTTCCATGTGTATACCCAGTTGTCCACATTTATTGAAAAGACTATTCTTTCCCCCATTGAATTGTCTGGGTACTTATTAACTATATTACACTGCTGTGTTGGACCTTATCAACACTGCTAAAGCAGTTTCCTCTTGTGTGTCAGTGATTCCCTTTCTTCTCTGGTCTCAGCATTTGGGTTCAACCACAGCCAGAAGTCATCCTGACAATTGTTAAGGATGTTTTAAAAGCCATTTGAAAGTATTCCATTGTTCTTTCACGCATTTTCCCATTGCTCCTTCCTACTCAGTATTTGATGATCGACAGAAGTTGCCAGAAAACTTGAACAAGGAAACTGCAGAATTGCCTGAACCGAAATGTGGTCCTCTTCCTTCAAGTCTTGTTTGCCTCTAATCCAACCCAGAAACCTTGATTTCCAAACATCACTCATTAAAAGTGAGATTGCAGTGTCTCAGGACTAATCAGCCATACTCTGACACCCAGGAGAAAGGTAAGCTGGAAAAGGCTCAAAAAAAAAAAAAAAAAAAAAAGACCCACTGGAGACTAAAGAATAGCCTTTTCCCAAAAGTAATTAATACAGAAAAACACCTCATCGTTTGACTTTACCATTATGGCACAAAGACAAATTTTCTAAGTGAAATTATTTTAAAAACGTTAATGACCCAAGAGTATATGGTCACCAAAAAATGTACCAAAATGCTGATAGCAGCTTCTCAGAAAAAAAAAATAAACAAGATTTTAAAAGATTTTATATGGGGTGCCTGGGTGGCTCAGTTGGTTGGGCGACTACTTTCGGCTCAGGTCATGATCCTGGAGACCCAGGATCAAGCCCCGCATCCAGCTTCCTGCCGAGCAGGAACCCCAGTGTGGGGCTTGATCCCCGAACTCCAGGATCATGACCTGAGTTGAAGGTAGACACTTAATGACTGAGCCACCCAGGCACCCCAACCCATGCATTTCTAATTAATGCACTCTATGTACCTCATTCACATATAATAAACTTCAGTTAAAAAAATAAATAAATAAGTGAAGTGGAGGAAGTGGTCCAGGAAAATAGAGACACTTTCAAACTTTTTTAACATGAAACAAAACACTACCTCTCATCCACCTGTAACAGAAAAACAGAATGAAGGATTAAAGCTAAGAAGCCTCAGCACATTTGGTCTGAAAAAAGGTGTGATGAAGACATCAGATATCATTCACACTCCCCTACTGTCAATTTGAGTCCCTGAATCCTACTATTTCAACTCCAAGAAATAAAATGGTAAACACAAAATATCTGCTGCAGATGCAACCGAGTTCTTACTGAAAATCATGGGATGTGACAGAAAACCAGATCCTGAAGTTTCTAGAGTTCATTTCTTGTGCTCTCCCACAAACTCACTTCTCATTCAAAGAATCAATCAATATTCAAGTTCAGCCACTCTAAATTAAGTCATATGTTAATTTGATTCTACTTGAATGGCTTTTACATAATCCCTAGTCGGGGATCTTGTCAAAATTTTTGCTCAGTACAATTCCTGGGACACTGCTGACATTCAGTTGAGTATATAGTATAATTAATATCACAATAACAATAAGACACAAGGAAAATGTACACCTCCAGTAGTTTGCAGAAATATCGGGTTGTAGCTAACACAGAATTTTAATTCAGAAGCAACAAAGAGAGATTGAAAGGCAGCAAGGGCCATTGGATTCAATAAGTTCACAGACTCAGCCTAAACTGCAGCAAAAACCATACTTATTAGGCAAGCTATCCTATAGGAGACAAGTAAATTAGGCGAGATAATTTCGTGTTCCTAATGCATTTACTTGACTACTTGACTACAATGAAGGTTGATGTCTTAGTAGCTACATGAAGTCAAACCTCCTTCTGGAGGTAGAAGGGACTTGAAGTGTGTGTGTGTGTGTGTGTGTGTGTCCGTGTCTGCTGGTCTGTGTGTTTACATCTACGTATGTATACCTGTGTATATTTGAAAATGTTCAGCAGTACTGATAGGTAGCGTGAAAAAAAGAAAAAAGTAATAAAATACTTCTGTGACTAAAAGGTTGTCTAATTAATGAAATGAGTACACCTTTAGCTCCTTATTCCCACTACAGGAAGAACTGCTGGTATAATGAGAATTAATAAACATTCCCTCAAGGTGCAATGTTGCTTTTTCCTCTGGAGAGCAGCCAACATCTCTTCTCCAACCCTCAAGTCGGGATCACACATCCAATTTTGCCAGCAAAAAGAAAACTACTCTGACCTGCATTTTACATAAACACCTGTCAAAAAGTCCCAGGGCAAGGAGTTTCCCCAAATGCAGGTTTCATCTGAAAGTTTCCTTTTATAATCCTTAATGGGTGAGGCTCTCTGAACAGCCACAGCAACATCACTGGAGAACTTAGAAAATGCCAAGTCCCCTGTCCTACCCCAGACTTACTGATCAGAAACTCCAGGGCTGGGGCCAGGGAATCTATCTTTCAAGAAGCCTCTCAACAAATGAGCTTTACCCATGCTCATCTTTAACTTGTTTTCCTCAGTTCCACTTCCTCTTCCATCCTCTCTAAATAAATAAATAAATAGATAGATAGATAAATAATAAATGAATAAATACATACATACATACATACATACATACATAGATAAATAAATAACTGGCCTGGTGTCTTCCTCAGCAGCTGCAAGTATGTCTCCTTACGCCATTACTTTATTTTTTTTTTAAGAATAATTTTTTATTGCTACTTAAATTTTTTTCCAGTGTTCCAAGATTCGTTCCTCATTCCCCACACCCAGTGCTCCATGCAATGAATGCCCCCAGTACCCACCACCAGGCTCTCCCATCCCTCCACCCCCCTCCCTCTAAGTCCCTCAGTTTGTTTCTGCGTCCAAAGTCTCTGTTTTGTTTCTCTCCCTGGATTACCCTACTTCCCATTTACTTTCCTTCTCCCACTGTCCTCCAGGTTACCCCTCATGCATGCTCATGGATCGGAAGAATAAACATTGTCAAAATGTCTATACTGCCCAGAGCAATCTACACTCTCAATGCCATTCCAATCAAAATTCCACCAACATTCTTCAAAACGTTGGAATTATTCTTGGTGTTGGAGTCATCGTTCCTACTTGCCACTTTATACAACATTATTCAAACAAGATATGCTTTGCCACTAGTGAGCATTAGTATGCAAAAAAGCTTTTCAGTCCCCAAATCTTGCTGATATCTATTGAATTGTATTAGAGCCATCGCATAGCATGCAGATCTTCTGGAACCTGTCCTCAATATCATGTTTCAAAGGATCCACCACACTCATACCTCCGCCCCCAAAGGACAATTCTCTTATACGGAATGCAAGTTTGCATTTAAGAGTCCATAGAAGAGATTCCGTGGCTATATCATTATTTTATTTTTAGACAATAAAATGTGGAGGAAGTAACTCATGTGTGACATTTCTGGGTCAAGACTTTTATGAAGGGTGCCTGGGTGGCTCAGTGGGTTAAAGCCTCTGCCTTCGGCTCAGGTCATGATCTCGGGGTCCTGGGATCGAGGCCCACATTGGGCTCTCTGCTCGGCAGGGAGCCTGCTTCCTCCTCTCTCTCTCTGCCTGCCTATCTGCCTACTTGTGATCTCTCTCTGTCAAATAAATAAATAAAATTAAAAAAAAAACTTTTATGAAGCAGGTGTTCCTTTCTCCTCTCCACCTACTAGATGGACACAGTGTGGGCCTCCACACCAGCAGAAGTGGTTCTCAAATTTTACCATGAATCACCCAGAGGGCTTTTAAAAATGCTAGTCACTAGACCTCAGCCCTACAGTTTGTATTCAGTAGGCTTGGATGATGTCGGAGAATTTACATTTCTAACAAGGGCCTAGATGATGTCAGTCTCACTGCTCCTGGGACCACACTTGGAGAGCCACTGGTCTGAACTATTGTTCTAAAGAACAGTGGAGCCAGAAGAAGGAAGCTGCTTCCCTGGATGATCTGGGAGAGGAGAATTGTTAGCTGATCAAGAACATTAACATCATTCCATCTTTGAGCAAGACATAAACTTCTATTGGCTTGAAGCCAATGTATTCTTACCCTCTATTTTTAGCCATCGCTCATTCTAATCCTAAATAAAATTGCCTAGAAAAGTAAATTTTGACATCTTTGAGATCTTATACAGAGGTATATTTATAATATCCATTAATAATAAAACAAAAGACACTAAACAAAACACAAAACAGAGACACATCTTCAATTAGAAATAACCAAATTAAAGTTTTTCTTTTTTGTTATAGATTTTTTTTCAGCGTTTCAGCGTTCTCCTCCAGGGTTTCAATGAGATTCTTATGAACTGCTTTTCCTTAGTGCAATATAACAGCTTTTTCCTGTCCAGTTTTCTGTCAATCAATGTCTTTTGGGGAGGCCACCAGGACAAAGCAATATCTAATTTATCTTTACTTCCCTGGTGCCTGACACAGTGGCTGGCACATGGTTAAGACTCAAAAATTCCATTTGTGAGATGAATAATCAAGTATGGCAAATGGACAAATGCGTTATTTCTAAAATTTGGTTTATTTCAATTCCCAGTCCTAGGTTCCATTTAATTCCACAGGTGCATTCAACAGGGACTGCTGAGATGCTAGGTAAAAAACAGGAGACAGAGTCAAAGTCCCTGCTCTCAGAGTCTGTCTCTATGAAAAGAGACATAAACAAGCAAATATTTTTAAAAATGTGATCCAACCAAATAGAATCAAAACTAAAGTGAGAAAACTAGCTGTGAAGGTAGATTCGTTAGGAAAATTAAAATAGGCTGCTGCTTTCTGAGATGCTTGACATAGACAAAAGTACTTGGCCAATTTTATTTGCATAAAAAATGGAAAATCTCCATTGTACCAGTAACACTTATTAATAGGTCTCTGTATAGCTTTCACATCACCAATGGTTAGTTTGATAAGGCACATGGAATGTAGCAGACATACTGACTTGACTTTGTTCACCTTCTGTACAAGCACTCACCTCCCAGAACTACCAGAGATGGAGTAAGAGGGTTGTAAGTTCAGTTAATATTGCCAGATCTTTTTTAAAATCTCAGAAGGCTAGGAGTAGGCTCAGTTGGTGAAATGGCCAGCTCTTGATTTTGGCTCAAGTTGGGATCAAGTTCGACCTCAGGGTCGAAGTTCAAGTCACTCAATGACCTAGATGATCTTGGGTAAGTCTAAATTCTCCAACATTTCTATATTCATTGAATGAGATCACAGTAATGACTCTTTCATAGGATTTGTGGGAAGATTATACAAGGCAATTGCATGTAAAACACATTGTAAATAAATATTCAAGTTGTGCAATTTTAACAAGGATAGGAGTATGTCCAATAGGGGTGAGGAAAGAAGGCAGTCATAGTGAAAGAGTAGCAGAATTTGAAACATAGTGGTAAAACCTTTCTGGATTTTGGAGTTTTACAATGAGGCTATTGTGATGAATTTGCTGAAAATAAGTTTGATGGAATAGAGGAGGATAGAAGTCAAGACACTGTGAGTCAGGGTGTTAGGCGTTGAACTCAGCAAGGTATGATAATGATAGAGGGTAGGAGTCAAGTGCTAAAGTTATTAAAAATGTGGAAAAGAGAAGTCAGTAGATGACTGTCAAAGAAGTGTTCTTCAGTTAGATTCCTCTATTATATGCTCTTATAGGACCTAGTATTTTTCCTTTGTGTCACTCATCTAAGCTATAACTAATTTATTTATTTATTTATTAATACTCATTTGCAAGATAATAAGCTTCTTGAAGGTTAAGACCAAGTGTATCTTGTTCCCAAGTGATTACATTTGCTTGTAAAATACAGAGCCAAACAAAAAGTAAAATTAATGCTGGATGGATGGATAGATGGATGGGTGGATGGACAGATGGGATGGACTACTTGGCAGATAAACAACTAAGAGATACTACTAAAAATAAATGGCATAAAGTTCAAAAGAAGAGAGCTTTCAGAATAACGTCAACCGGATGATTATCTATAAAGCAAAATTATACCTAAGAATCCAGGATGTCTTAGTGAGGATTTAACTTATTTCCCATCTCCTTATTTAGTCTCCTCCTTTGTCACAGATTAATAAACCACATCTCCAGAAACTTATTTGGTAATTAATAATTAAAATAAGTGTCCTGAATGCTTCATCAAACATACTACTAGAATCTCTGGGCATCATTTATCACCTTGGCAATACATATAACATTGTAAAATGTGCATGACTTGGAACCAACAATTCCATTTGTAGAAATTTATCGTACAGATACACTCATTCAAATATGTGCACTATGCATACAAAGATTTTCTTTGCAACATTACTTAAGCTACTAAAAAAAGACACTAAATATCCCAAAATAGGAGCTTTGTTAAATAAGTGATTACACTCATACAGTTGAATTTTATACACCATCAAAAATATCTTGACCTTTAAATATTCTCCATGTTATACTGTTAAATAAAAAACATGGATAAAACATGGTATAATCTATATAGGATGATTCTATTTTTAAAATACATAAATGTGTGACTGGGGGTAGGGGACAAATATTTCTAGATAGCTCTCGGGGGCCTCTTCTTTCCTTTCTTTTCCCCTCCTGTCTCTCCCTGCTCTTGTCATGTCTTATTAAGGGGGAGTGGTCTTTGGTGAGATATAATAAGATTTTTGAGCATAACACACAAACATTTGCCAGGAGAAACCATCACTACTAGCCAGAAAAGTATTGGTTTGGCTTGTGGATATTTCACCCTGAAGACTGGAAGGCACTCCAGGTTTCTCTTGCTCTGCAGAGCTCAGGAACAAAGGGGCAGGCCCTGTCCTTTATCTTTAGGTAACATCCAGGCACTTGAGCATCAGAGTTTTCAATGAGAGTCACAGGTATGACCAGGATTTTGGGGAGGAGAAAGAGTAAACGAGAGTGAGAGGGATGGGATCTCTGTGATTATGTCCCACCTGGGAGCTGTCTGAACTGACAGATGAATTAAAGGAAACACTTTGCCCCACGTTTGGAACCCAGACATTATGAGTGTACCAATACTGGTCCACACTTCTAGGTCTCCTGGTATAATGAAGTGGCAAGATATGTATGTTTACATATATAAATGCATATGCAAATATAAATCTTAAAGTACAAACCAAGGTGTTAACAGTGATTGTTCTCGTGGAGTAGATAGATGGCTGCATTTCAGTGGGAGAGAGGTGCAGATCAGAAGGGAACAGAGATACAAAGGGAGGGAACGGTTTAGGGAAACTATGTCCTATTACTTAAAAATGAAGAGGGATTGGGGTGCCTGGGTGGCTTAGTTGTTAAGCATCTGTCTTCGGCTTAGGTCATGATCCCAAAGTACCCTGATCGAGCCCCGAATCTTGCTCCCTGCTCCCTGCTCAGCGGGAAGCCTGCTTCTCCCTCTCTCATTCCTCCTGCTCCTGTTCCCTCTTTAGCTGTGTTTCTCTCTGTCAAATAAATAAATAAAATTAAATAAATAAATAAATAAATAAATAAATAAATAAATAAAACAAAAATGAAGAATGATTTTTCAAAAGGGCTCAACCAAACCCTAGCTTGTTCACACATTAATTAGACCTGAGCAGGAGAAAGTCAGTTGGACTTTCTTAAGGATGGTGCATCTGTCATTAAAGTTTCCTCCAAATTTGGAATACAATGGTTCTGAAATCTTCCTTCCTAAAAAAGCAATTGTTCCACCTTCTTGGAAATGACTGTTTAGCTGTGCAAACAAATGAAATAGGCATGTCATAAATTTTCACAATCATTTACACAAAGAGAAAAAGGAAATCTCACACAGCACACCTCCCACATCCAACACTCTATAGATTAGCTCTATTCATCCAGACAGCATGAGAATTCATACTATTACCATCTAATTTAAATAATTTGAGTTATTTCAGAATAAATTCTGTGATTATCTGTGATATTCAAAGACTCCCTGCTTATAGTCTCACAGCACAAACTCCTTTTACGTAAATGAATTCCCAAGCCTGTAGACATTAAAGTCAAAAAGATTACCACTTAATAACTAGCTACAAAACTCTATGGTCCTATTTCTACACTAGATTGCAAGTGTTCAGAAGACCAGATGGAGTCTTTTTTTTTTTTTAATCTAATTTCCTATACCACTCAGTAGAGTGCATTACCAAGAGCACTTACTTTAGTCAATGAAAACTAAACCCATCACACAGAAGTGACAGGTAACTGCTCTTCCTTGGGCTTTCTGGCCACAATTTTTTTCACTTCTTCACTGATAGGGTATAATATTTCAATTCTTCTGTTCTCTAGCACCTGTGTTTTGGAAGCTTAATTTATCAGGACATCTATTACAATGTGGAAAAAGGAGAAGAGGTAAAAACTCAACTAATAGATTTGGTTCTTCTAAATAACTTTATAGGAAGGTTGGCTGGGGATTATGTGTTTAATTGATGTTCCACGTGATTCCTTCCCCCACATCATGGGCCCAAACCAAGACTTGGCTTTTGTCAGGGACTCACTGAACTTCTTATGCTTCTCTCATCATTTCACCAGAATTGCCCCTACCATTGGTTCAAAAAACAGCAAGTGCCTAACTACAAAATCACAAAATGATGGGTATAATTTGCTCTTACAAGCATTGAAAGAGCTCTTATCAGACATGAAATTTTTAGAACATAATTTTTAAAAGATTGGAATTTATATATTCTTATTTATTTCAACATGTAGTCATGTTCCATTTTTTCTATAAAACAGCTTCCCCATACTTCAGCCAGAGAGCATGACTCTAAAATGAAGAACTCGTGACTGGGTGTGGGAGGGGAAAAGTCTAAAATTAGAGAGACCAACAAGTTCTAATATTAGGGATTTATTTCGAAAATGCCACCTCTAATGAGAAGTAACAAAGTAATTCTCTAAAAATGAATTGACTTGCCTAGCAGGTTGGAGTAACAGGAGAAATAGCCAGCTTTTTTGGATTCTTTTCGAAATTGTACAGTGGCCAGTTTCTAAAGAAAAAAAGAAGTATTCGCTCATAATCACGTAGAGAAGAAAACTTCGCATTTGGTCTGAGGACAGAAGAGACTGACCAGGACAGAGATAGGGCAAAAACAAATCTAGAGAGAGATTCTAGATCAGTCTGTTGGGCTTCTAAGATGCTCCCCAGTTTTCAGCTAAACAGTTAACACAAAAACTGAATTAGATGTCACACACTGCATTTAGATGGGGTATTGTGTCACCATGGTAACTGGTTTTGCTTAAACATAGCTCTGCATGTACGCAGTCCAAATTAGCTGCAGAAGACACACACACACACACACACACACACACACACAATATTCTTGGAGCTTATGTAATATCTGCTATCCATTATATTTTTCTGAAATGGGGTATTTGAGTTCATGTTTGTAAATGTTCTTTCTTTAAAACTTCCCTTTCTAGGTAGTGTGCCTCTGATCCCTCAACTGTTATGATCCCGGAAGCAATATTAGAGATTAGAATTTCAGGTGATAATCAACACGTGAAAAGAAGAGTTTTTGCTGGCTCTTGTCAGGAAGTTCTGGGTGCTTGGAATACGCATTGTAAGACCTACCACTTGAGCTTCTTACCTTTCAAATGTTATTTTATTTGGATCATCCTTGTGGAGTATTTCAGATCATTTTTCTTGAAAGATGATCCCCAAATAGCATTCCCACCCCCACTGACTCCTCCTTGTGATAAAATTGCTAAGAAAACAACTTAAAGCAAATTGAAAGAACTTTTAAAAAGAGAGGAAGTTGCCACAACCTGGTATCTAAACCAAGAAATATACCCAGCATTCTTCTCATGATTTTTCCTTGAAGAGTTATCTAAAAGAAAGGAAAAATAATTTATTGGTTGAACTCCATTACATGGCACTGTTAAAAGCGTGTGATTCTTTTTACTTGTCAAGTCTCCATTTCTGTTTTTTTTTTCTTCTTCTCTCTCTCTCATTTTCTGAGAACAGAACTAAATATGATACACTTTGGGGGAAATTACATCACTGGCTGTTTTACAGTTTTCAAGACCATGCTGATTTCTGTACTAAAATGGCACAATGTCTGCAGTGTTAGTGAATATTTGTCTGAAAAGAGGGAAAATTAATCATATTTCCCCTACTGAACACCAATGAAATTATCTTTCTGCTTCTGGCTGCAGGATGTATTCACAGTTTGTCCAGTGCCCCTTTTATTTAAAGGAAAATAGTTACTATTTAATTGAGCCCCAAGTATGTACCAGGCACTTGGTGGGAAATCTAGCACACCATGTCACTTAATTCTCACAAAACCTTGCAAGGTGGATGTCATTATCTCTATCAAAGAAAAAGAAATTAATGCTCAGAGGAGGCTCTGTTATTTTTTCCCTATTTTACACAGTTTATAATTTGGCAAAGTCGATATACAAATACAGATTCCGGAACACATTTTCTCAGAAGATACTCAGCCCATTTCTAAAGGTGCTACTACTAAAAAAAAAAAAAAAAAAAAAAGGTAAGGAGGGCTCTTCTGCTTTAGATTAAGTTGGATTTGCTGTATATTTTCATTAGAACTCTCTTCCCTTTGTTGGAGCATCATTACTGCGATCCCCTGGGAGACCACTGGGAGGCAGTAGTAGTCTGAACCCCACACCCACCTTCAAGCCGTCCCCATTGGCTTGCTTTGTCTGCAAAGGGTCTCTATCTCTAAGAGGAAGTGAATATATATAGTACCTTTTTTCCTTCCCAAGATATCCAGAGTCAGATGCGCTGAAATATTTCTTAAAAACTGTTTAAGAAATTGAAATGTCCTGACCTTCATATACAACAAGAAGCAGCAAGATAAGTGTTCTGCGCCAGTTTCTGATAGGGAGTCAGTAACAGCAATGCCTGGGGGAAAAGACGCAGTAGGACCAGGCCCATGCCCTGAACTCACACGGTCCAGAGGTGTGGGAATAGGGGAGAAGCTAACATCAACTTTCCAGAATCATAGGAGCATCGTAAGTGTGGGCAGAGAAGGGATGAGTGGCTACAGGAAGGGACAAGAACATCTGCCCCTGTCACTGTTGTGACAGACACGTGGAGAAGGGGAATCCACAGATCCTTCAACAGCAGAGTTGGAGCCGAACCTCAAGAAAGTCTCATCCAGTTGCTGTCACACTGGGAAGCTTGGAGAGCTTCTTAAGCAAGTGCCCCAAAGGCAGCTAGCAGAGGGGAATAGGGATGACTCCAGGTGACTCCAGCCCTGTGTTTTAGCCACAGCATGCCCAGTTCTATCAGTTTTGGGGGTTTTGCACAAGATTTTATTTCATCAAAGAATCCTATAGCTTTAAAAATTTTGCAAACTGCTTTGTAAGTGAGGAAACGGAGACCGCAATGTGATCCCTTACATGATTCTTCTTTCTGCATCAGTGAATGAGTAGATTGTTGGAGCATATTCCTTTCAATAGTGCAGATAGTCCATGATGTCCTGCAGTACTCCAGCCCAGTTCTGGAAGCCTGCAAAGAGGTGTGGACATCAGAAGAAAGAACCATCAATGAGGTAGCCCAAGGTTTAAGCCTAGCTCTACCAAGATGTTTGCTGTTACATGCTTTGAGACAAAGCACGACACACAACCTGCTTGTATTTTCCTTTTTAAAATAAAAACTGCAGTATCAGCTTCCTTTATTAGAAACAGATGCAAAGACCCAGTTGGCTGGGTATGCCATCGAGAAAGGGGCATGGGCTAAGGGCTTAAAGAAACAAAATTATATGTTAAGGAGAGTCATTTTTATACTATTAAATCAAAGCAGGAAGCCTTAATTCAGCCAGGGGGTTGAAAAGATACTTGACTGAGGCCTGAACCAACATCATAGTTCTTCATATGGGCAGGAATTAAAACCAGAATAACCTCTCTGTGGCAAACTCATGTGCAAAGTTTTCCAAAGAAGAGTTTCCATAACTGGGGGCAACAGAATATTTTAGAAGGAAAAGCATCAGCTTTGGACACAGACATTCCTGAGTATGAATCTAGCACCGCCAGTTCCTGATTGTGTATGCCCATGACCAAGTTGTTCACTCTCTGTGGGCCTTCTGCTCCTGTTTGGAAATGCTTGTGGGACTATTTTTAGAGAGACTATGGGGTATACATCTGGCACGTGTCTGACACTATTATTTTTGTGTGTTCTTGTTGATTTCATCATTACTGGACCTGAAAATCAGGATTCAGAGTTAGAGTGAAGCAACTTGAGTGATCTTCCCAGGTTAGAACCCTCTGGTTCTATAGCCAGTTTCATGTAGCAGGAAAATTGGTGGTGAATGTTTTGGCTACCATGAGAACATTTCAGCTGGGACCCAGCAGGAAAAAAGTATCATGACTGTAGCAACGAAGATGTGATTAGAGTGGGGACACCAATGTCAGGTATAAGCTGACTCTGCATTGGGCTGCTAAGAAAAGAAAAACTTTGGGGGCACCTGGGTGGCTCAGTGGTTAAGCCTCTGCCGGCAGCTCAAGTCATGATCCTTGAGTCCCAGGATCAAGCCCCTGCATCGGGCTGCCTGCTCAGCGGGAAGCCTGCTTCTCCCTCTCTCACTCCCGCTGCTTGTGTTCCCTCTCTGGCTGTGTTTCTCTCTGTCAAATAAATAAAATATTAAAAAAAAAAAAAAGAAAAGAAAAGAAAAGAAAAGAAAAAAAAGAAAAAAAAGAAAAGAAAAGAAAAGAAAAGAGAAACCATGGGGGCACCTGGGTGGCTCAGTTGCTTGGGTTTCTGCCTTAGTCTCAGGTCATGATCCCAGGGTCCTGGGATAGAGACCCACATTGGGCTCCTTACTCAGCAGGGAGCCTGTTTCTCCTCTCCCTCTGCCTGCTACTCCACCTGCTTGTGTTCGCTCGCTCTCCCTCTCTCTCTCTCTCTGTCAAATAAATAAATAAAAATTCTTTTTTTAAATATTTTTTTTATTTATTTGACAGACAGAAACACAGCTAGAGAGGGAACGCAAACAGGGAAGTGAGAGAGGGAGAAGCAGGCTTCCTGCCAAGCAGGGAGCCTGATATGGGGCTTGATCCTGGGACTTAGGGATCATAACCTGAGCCAAGGGCAGACACTTAATAACTGAGCCACTCAAGCACTCCAAATAAATAAAAATTCTTAAAAAAAAATAGAAGAAGAAGGAGAAGAGAAGAAGAAGAAGAAGAAGAAGAAGAAGAAGAAGAAGAAGAAGAAGAAGAGGAGGAGGAGGAGGAGGAGGAAGAGAAAGAAGGTGGCGGAGGAGGGGGAGGAGGAGGAGGAAGAGAAGGAGGAAGAGGAGGAGGAGAAGAAGAAAAGGGAAACCATGTACTGAGCTCCAATTTTGTGCCCGAGGTTTGAAGCTATCATGGGTCATCTATTTGGTACAGAACTGACTGTAGAACCCCCACAGCTACTGCAACAGGCTGGGGAAAGTGTCAATTTAGAAAAAGAAAAAGCAGGAGAGGAAGTTCGCAGAGAAGCTGGGAAGGGAACAGTCTAGGTTGGCTATGTTGGGCAGATGTCTTCTGTCATCCCTAGCACTCATTGACCCATGCGACTTTCATGCAGGAGGTTGGAGTCTTCCTAGGGCCATTGTGAACTCCTGGAATGACCTTAGTGTTGGAAAAAGTTCTTTTGAAATTAATCAACCCAGGAAAATATGATCTGAGCCAATTATGTCAAGAAACACCAGAGGCCTAGAGTTAGTGGATTCAGAGTAGCTAAGAACCTAACTGATCAGCACCAAAGTTTAGATGTTCCAGAATTATTTCTGGATCAAGGAAGTCAATTATAAGATGGGCTCTTACAGAAAAACAAACAAACAAAACAAAAAACAAGAAAGAGAAAAGACTTGGAAAACCTTCCTAAAGTGACCATGGTCATAAGAACATAGAATTAGAGATATTGTACACTTTGAGATTTTTCTAGAGTGACAGGCAGGATAATACAGAAAAAGAATACCTCCCATGAATGTAACTTTTTCTGTAGAGATTGTTGGAGGGCAGTTCCTTTGTATCTATCATCCATCCCCCCATGAGCAGAAATCACAGTTTTGAAAATCTAACCCATATCGGTCTCAAGGTATGGGTTGGCAGTGTGGGCCATAGAGATGGAGGCTACAGCTGGTCGCCTTGCTCAAAACAGGTCAGCCAGGCTCTAGGGTCTCCCAGGACTCGTTGCTAATAGAACCTTCAGTGTTTCTTTTATAAAGTCTTGTTGCCTAGTTGTGGCTTTTGGGGCTATAATTACTTGCTAAAGATGACATTTTTCTTTCGCAAGTAAGAGGCCTAAGATGGGTATATGAAACCACCCTATTTGAATAAGTGCATCAATTTAGTATCTTGAAGTAAACAAGGTTAATGAATTGATGCATTCTGTGTAGTCCCTGAACGTAATTAAATTCAAACATTACCCAGGAGGGAATCGTGTTGCTGACCGCCTTCCACAAGGACAGCACCAGGGAAAATAACAGCCTACAGACTAATTATTAAATCTTACCTCTTCATCAGGGAGAAACAATGGATTAACCATTTTAAATCACATTGGAACTCAGGGTTGCTATGCATTTCTGTTACAAGTATTTACCCAACACTCTGATTTCACCATGCTCTTTACAGAGTTAGAATTTGTCCTGGGTTTTACATACCTATGTTTCTTCAGGTTATTTCATTGACATGAATTTTTTTTTAATTTATAAATGGTATGTTCTCTTATCTTGGGCTCCTGATTTGATTGTGGAATCTCCATTCCTTTCCCAGTCTTTCAATCTTGAGAACATAGCATGTTGAGCTGACAGACAGATGCTGCCATCTTTCTACTCTTTCACTATGCTTTGAGATTCCTTAACTACATATCTGCTGCCTCGGCCATTAAAATATTAAAGTCATAAAGACAACTCAGCATTGCTCCTATAGGCTTGGGCACTGTCTGTAGCAGATGCCCACCAAAGTCAGACTGTACCAACCCCATCAAGAGTGCAAGCTCCATGTCCACTCATCCCCTGAGACTAGGGTTGTGAGATTTAGCAAACAAAAATACAGAGAAGCAACCAGTAAATGTTTCCTGGAAATATGTCCTAAATATTGCATGCAATATACTTAAAAAAAATTGTTTACTGAAATTCAAATTTAATTCACTGTTTTATAATATCCCTGGCTACCCTATCTAAGACATATAGAAAATATCTGTTTCATTCACACTACAGTATCATAGAAGAATCTTCATTATTTTTATTAGCTCCACTTTATGAAAAAGGACACTGAAGATTCCAAGTGTCAATGCACGAGTTGTACCTGGATGACTGATTCAGTCCTGGGCTCCTAAATCCTCCCGTGTTGCTCAATCTCTCTCCTGTACCACTTCATATATCATACCCCATGCTAAACAGAGATCATCTGTACTGTGAAATGGGGGATATTAAAAATATAACACATTGATGAGTGGAATTTTGAGTTAAGAGTGACAAGACCTTGAAGTAATCCAAGAGTAGCCTACATTTGCTGTAGATAGAGCACCTAAATGAGGTGGGCTCCTATTGTCAAGGAAACCAGCTGACCTGAGTATCAAAAAATGTGACAAGGCCTGCATAGTTTTAAAAAATATGCATCCATTTTGGAATCATTCCTCCCTTACCCTTTTGATCAATGTCCCATTCATCCTAAAGCCCAAATCCCATATCCTTCCTACATTGTCTAACCTGGCTGGGAAATTGCTTAATCAATAAAGTACTTCACTCACTATTTCCACCTACTTCCTGGCTGCCTGCTCTATTTGTTCAGTTGCAAAACTATCCAAACGGAATTTTCTACCCTTTTTCAATAACTAATAGATAAATGAGTCCAGTATCTGTCCTGACCAGCCATTGGTTGTGGCCTCTTTGAATAAACCAATAGAAACCATGTTCCACACTGAAGAGATTATTAAAATAGCCCCACTACTTTAAAGGCATTTACTTGTAAAAAGAAGGTTATATGACACTCAGTGAACAGGGACCCACTTCATCTGGTTGTATTCTAAGACATACCACATGTATGTTGGATCCAGAAACAGAGCCTTCTTCTAAGAAGAATCAAAGAAGACTAAGAGCAGAAAAGTCTTGTATTTATATCTTTATTGTATTTGACACATTCTGTTGTACTGAATCTCTTTGAAATCTCTTGAAAGTTAAAGGTGAGCTGACATACCTACTTGGCAACTGCTGGCTAAAGAAGCTTTCAGCATTTCAGGTGCTTCAAACAATCTGAACACTCAAGCTAGGACCTTTCAGTTTTCTTAGATGGGGACTTCTGGCTCAGGAAAGCCTCTTCCTCTTGCAAGGATTCCCTGTTGTCAATGTAACTACCTTAAACATGTCATTTGCATGAATAGAGCATACTCTGGGACTTTCCTTCCCAATAAAGAAGGTTATGATCCTAGGAGCTTACCAAATTTTTGTTCCAAAACATATTAGAACAGTGGTTGCAAATCAGTTTCTAGTCACTTCGTGGAGTACTGTGTTGAGGATACTACTCAGGCCATGTTTAGGCTCTAGAAGACAGTTTTATGGTTGGTCAGCCATGTTTCCCATGGTTGCATGCTTGGAGAAAAAAAGCACACATACCTTGCTCTTAATATGCCTGTATTAGAAGCGTAAATTGACTACATGAGACTGGAAATCAACTTCAGATTCCTGGGATGAGAAAGCAGTATTTGTAACGAGCAAAGGCAGTGTCATCTCTTCCTTAAACTAGCTGACCAGGATGCCTGCCAAGCAGAGAAGCACTGATGCCTTTCTCTAATACCTTGCCATCTTCATCTAAAAGGACTTGCTAAGCATTTAATTATGCATATGGGTGCTCATGTCTCTGAAAAGAAGCACAACCTCATCTTCAAGCTGCATCTTAGCCCAGAGAAACATTATGATAGAGTATTAAAGCATGGGTAGACTCAATGCCTTTTCCCCTCCATATCATATTTTATCAAAAGAACCTCCTCTTTAAGTTGTTTGAACCAACATCCCCAAAGTATAAAGTTCTTAGTGGAATACTCTTTTCATTGTACTTTTCATTCTATTTCTGCCTAGGAATCTGAATTTTTTCAGAAGTTAGCCCAAGATTTATTCAGCTGATGGCCAGCAAATCAAACTCAGATCACCACCACCATCCAAGTGACACATTGTTTCTTTGCTAAAAAAGCACCCAAGCTACTGCTTGGGTCTTTCTTCCCCTGAGCTGAATTTTCCTAAGAAGTTCCTTTGTCCTCAAGCAGACAAATTTCTCATAGCTGTTCAGAGAAACCCAGACAGGTGTTAATTCCATATAGATCCTTACTGGAATCCCTGGGGAAAATTTCCATAATCAACTGGGTGAGGTTCAGTTGAGGGACTCAGTTTCTTATCTATGGCCCCCTTAGGCACTCAGAAAATAGTGGTGTGATTGTAATAGCCAGGTAATTTCCAAGCCATTTCTTTCACATCCATGAAGATTTCTAAAAACGGGCCTGGGTAGCTTCCAGTTCACAGGACTCCATGGATAGGAGAGCTCCAGCACTTCAACAATGGTGTATATGATGAAAACATTAAGTCTACTCTTGAGTGACCCTCTGAGATCTAATAACATTAAGTTCTCAGGGAGCAACCTAGTCTGATAAGTGCACCTTTTCTCCCTTTTAAAGTTGCCTAAAGGTAGACCCAGTATTTCTGAGTTGAATTGGAGAAATTCTGTACAATGGCATTGAGATAAAAGGTGGGTTGGGGCTGATCACATCCCAGCTCTTATTCACCAAGCTGTGTTCAACCCAACTCTTTATTGGTCCAGAAGAAAGGTGCCAGATGGGCTGAGGTAGCTCAGGTTAATCATTAGTTCTGTGAATCCTCTGGGTAGATTAAGATCTTTTGAGTAGACCCACACCAGATTAAAAAAAAAAAAAAAATCCTTACTTTTCTGAATAGCTTCACCAAGTTGGAAATCAAAGGGAAATGAGATGGAAAATAAGACCCAAATGTTTGAAAATCTCTGTATTTCTACATTTTTATTCTCCTTGCGCTTATACCAGAGATCTTCAAAATGACAAAAGGACTCAGAACTAAAAGAACTACTTTCAGGATTATACTTTGTGAAAAGCTGTTGTTGTACAGTGTAAAAAAGTCAGCACAGAAGACCTGGCCCACCTACAACCTCTCTGAGCTTCAGGATCTTTAACTATAAAATAAGAAAATAGAGGCCATGTGGGCACTTTAAAAGATATCCAAAAATAACTTAAATGTCAGTGTTTTGTACATTGTAAAGTTTTATAAAAATCTGAAGGAGTATGATGATCACACTCTAAATATATATGGTAGATTAAAATTTTTCAATAATGTTTATTTTATTTCACATAAGAAAAGTGGCAACTTTTCAATAGGAAAAACTGTTTCCAAATTTTTAATCATCAGGTGATACCATGGGGAGAGGCATTGTCTCACTCTGACCCCATCAGCAAACGAAACAGCTTATTTCCTGTTTCTTAGGATGATCCAATTATCAAAATGTGTGCAGGATACCAGGTCATACCAAAGTGAGATCCATTAGGTTTAAAACATAGAAACAACAAATAAACCATGAAAAAAAGGACAATATGTTCAATTCATAGAGTAAGAAAAGAATTTTCTCCTCAATCATGGGCCATAATGAAAGTGAACACTGAAATAATAGAAAAGCTCTCAAAAAAAACCCCAAAGATCACAGTACAACAAACAATGGATTTCAACTAATTGTCTCTCTCTGCAATGTGCACTATTAATGCTGTTGATCTTGTTAAGGATATGTTTTAAGAAGTGACATGATACAATTAAAAGCCTGAGTGTCTTTCTCAAGATTATATAAACCATATCATAACCCCAGTCTCATCTTGGTTTCTTTTAATTAGATGTTAGTCACCAGTATAATGAGACAATTTTTTTATTAATTACATCCACACTTATATTATCCATGCAGAGAAGGTAAGACTAAAAATGTAGGGAAGGAGGGCCTTGAAGTTGGGAGGCTTTCATTTTTTTTTTTTCCAAAGGAATGGAAGGCCACTGATGAGATGTGACTAGAGATATGTTTTAATAACCTAATTAGAAATAGTATAAGGGAGACTGAAGGGACAAAAATTGGAGATAGTTAATTATTACAAAGTAGCTTACCTGTGTGATGGCAAGCCAATAAACAAAAGAGAGACTACTACAATGGTCCAGGGGCTCATTTATTTATTTGTCAAATATTTTGGGTTCTTGAATGTGCTGGTTATGAGCTAAATCCAGATGACACCATAACATTGGCCAAAAAAAAAAAAAAATAGTAAGGGTGGTGGTAAAATAATCATACATAAAATTATATCTATGGTAACAGACATAAAAGAGTTATATAAATGAAAGGGAAAATAGTTTTATAAATCATAAATAGGGGAACCTGGGTGGCACAGTCATTAAGCATCTCCCTTCGGGTCAGGTCATGATCCTGGAGTCCCAAGATAGAGCCCCACATTGGGCTCCCTGCTCTGCGGGAAGCCTCCTTCTCTCTTGCTCCCCCTGCTTGTGTTCCTTCTCTTGCTGTGTTTCTCTCTGTCAAATAAATAATAATTTTTTAAAAAAATCATAAACAAAGGCTACTGACAAGAGTTAAGAATCAGGCAAGGCATCTCTGATGAAGTGACGTCCAAGGTAAAATAAAAATAGTTGAAGGAATTAGTTAAATAAAATGGCAGGGAAGATGTTGGAAACCATGTTCCAAGTAGAGCAGATACCATGAGCAAATGCCCTGTAGCAAGACAAGTGATTGAATAAGAAAGTATGGCTGAGTTTAGAGTACAAGAGAGAGAAAAGGAGACAAATAGAAATGAAATACATCAGATAGTGGTATGTTATTTAGAAGAAAAATAAAGAATAATAGGAACAGAGAGATCAGGGAATCTAGTAACTTTGAACAGAAACTAATGTATGGAAATGTGTGGGTAGCTAAGGACAGAGCTTTTCAAGTAGTGAATCAGCTAGTTTCCTGAAGTGAGAGTCTTCTTGCTGTATGTGAGGAGAGAAAAGATACCATTCTAGCTTCTGTGGAATGAGTAAGGGGGAGAATATTGAAAATGAAGCCAGAGAAACAGTAGGGACCAGACTATTACTCTGTGTGATACTGAAAGGTACTGGAAGATTTTTGCAGAAGAATTTCATAATCTGGCTTATATAAATCATACTGGCCACTGTGTGAGGATCACATTTTGGGGCAGGAGCAGATGTTATCATGACATAGGTAGAAGGAGAGATCAAGAATGACTCTTCAGCACCTGAACCCCACACCTGGGAAGGAGTGGTACCATTTGTGTAGATTAGCAATGCTAGAAGAGGGTGGAGTTTTCTGGCCAGATAGCAGAGGAAACACTGATGGGGAGGAGAACATGAAACACGTATTGGGCATTTGAGTTTCAGGTACTTTGTGACATCCAAGTAGAGATGTAATGGTGACAGTCATTAGTAAACCAAGGATAACTGAAACTGTATGCACAGAATAGCCTGCCTAAGAAGAGAGAACACATTGACAAGACAGAGGGGTCTAAGACCCAGTCTTGAACAATATCAATTTTCCGTACTGAAATAGGCAAGAATTAATGATCACACTAAACATAATAATAATGCATGAATATAGAATAAGAAAAAGGGAAACTAGAGTTGCAGCTGCATTTATTGAGTGCTTACTATGTTCCAGGCACAAATCTTCATGCCTCACAAAATTTATCTTCACAACAACTCTATCTGGGCTCTCCACTCTTTATTTCAATACTTTCCATTATTTTATGAGAATATAAACTTTGGACATTATTCTAAGAAATTGCTTACTACTCATATTTTTAGACGTTTTTCTTGTTAGCCCATATGTGCTGGACTCTTTTGCTCTCTGTATGTTCTGTTCCTCTATGTCATCCACATCTCTTTCTTTCTCTGAAATCATTGCAGTATCTTTGTAGACTTTTCTCTGTTATTATGTGCGATTTCCTTAAGGTTACACAGAGATTCTCCCATTCACATCTGCTTTTCTTGTTTAAATTGTTTAAATATGGCTTTCAACACTATATATATATTTTTTTCCTTTTCCATTTCCTCTTTGAAATTTTTCCTCCTTGAAGTGTTCTCTTCTCTTGTTTTTCATGTCTCATCTCACTTCTGTTTATGTTTTCTTCCTGCATCATTGTTCCCTCTCATTGTTCTTTTTTTAAAAAGAAGATTTATTTATTTATTTTATATAGAGAGGAAAAAATTGTGGGTGGGGAGGAGCAGAGAGAGAGGGAGAATATCAAGCCGACTCCCTACTTTGTATGGAGCCTTTCAGGGCTTGATCTCAGGACCTTGACCTTAGGTCACGAAATGAGCTGAAATCAAGAGTTGGACACGTAACTGATTGAGTTACCCACACACTCCCTCAGTCTTCTTTTCTAGCACTTTCCCTTTCCTCTGAACTCTAAACTTTCACCCACTGGTGCTCAATCTTCTGTCTTCTTATTTTCTCTCACAGCATTCTTTCTTTCAGTTCCATAGACTTAAAGAAGTGATTTTCGAACCCAAATTCCGACCCAGCCTTCTCTCCAGAAACTTCTAGTCAGCCTTGTAACAAATCCATTTCAATGTCTACTGGCCCCCCAAACTTAGGAAGTTGAAATCACAACTTTACATTTTCTTCCTAAAATGTACTTTTCTTTCATCTTTGTTAGTTTTGAAATGGTACCACTCTCTGCCCAACTGCTCACACCAAAAACTTCGTGTTTATTATTGCCATGAATTGCCAAATCTGGTCTACCATTTGGAGGGCTTAGACTCATCTCTCATGATCATGAGGAAAATCTCCTAAGTCAGGTGCTGCAGATATCATTTCCTAGCCAAATCCTTCACTTCCTGAAAAGGTAACACCAACTGGTTTGGGATGAAAAACAAATTACTTGGAGATGGAAAAATTATTTAATCAGTGGGTAAAAATGTCTCATCTGGGAAGATTGAGGATTAAGCTTAGAAATAATGAAGTAGATTAAATCTGTAGTATTAATACCTTTGCATTAAACTAAGAAATAATCTTTGTACATTATTTATTTGTTATATGTGTAATGTTTAAGAGAACTTGGCATATTACGGTTGTGACTATAATTTAAAATGTTTAATTACTAATTTACAGTTATGATTTTAAAATCAAAAGTACTAAAATGTTTTATCACATACTTATGATAAGCTATTTGTAACATTAGCCAAGTTGCAATAAAGAACTTCATAGGTCCTTTGTAAGTTTCAGTTGGTAATATTATTGAAATAGTTAAAAGAGTTAAATATCTTCTAAGTATAAATGATAAAAATATTAATGCTCCTTAAAAGTGGTTGCTTCAATTTATCTGACTTTGAATAGAAAAATGAGATTTTAATGAAAGAAATCAATATTTTCAGTCCTATTAATTTGAAGGGGGAAAAGCATGCAAACACACGTACACACAAACTCTTGGGACATATTGATATGTGCCTGCAATAAAGTAATTTCTCTTTTCTTTTTAAAGATTTTATTTATTTATTTGACAGAGAGAAACACAGTGAGAGAGGGAACACAAGCAGGGGGAGTGAGAGAGGGAGAACCAGGCTTCCGCTGAGCAGGGAGCCCCATGTGGGACTTGATCCCAGGTCCCCAGGATCATGACCTGAGCCGAAGGCAGTTGCTTAACCAACTGAGCCACCCAGGCGCCCCAATAAAGTAATTTTTCAACCAATATATATTGAGTGAAAGAATGAGAACAGATATATCATCCCCTGGAAATCCAGGTTCACCTTGTGACCATTTAATTAATTTATTCATTCATTAATTCACTCATTCATTCATTCATTTAGATTTTATTTATTTTTTGACAGAAACACAGCTAGAGAGAGAATGCAAGCAGGGCGAGTGAGAGAGGGAGAGGCAGACTTCCCACTGATGCGGGGCTCGATCCTGAGACTCCAGGATCATGACCTGAGCCAAAGGCAGACACTTAATGACTGAGCCACCCAGGAGCCCCACAATGTGACCATTTATTTGAAGAAGGGAAAAACCAGAAAGAATTTGATGTATTCTATTAGCCTTATCAGCAACCATATACCTAATAACTTCCTGATATTGCTAGACTCATTCCACCCATTCCTGTCCACATTCCCATGTGATTGCTGGACTTCCCTCTTCTCACAAGGCAAATAGATAAGAACCTTATTTAAAGTCATTAAATACCACTAGTAGAGCTACTAAATACTGCCCGTCATAACACTGCTTTAGGAAAGAAACTCATTCACCTAGATATCTCAGTCAACAGGCCAACATGGAGACCTTATTTCAGTAACTGTACCATAAAGTCTGCAGCTTGCATAATAAATTCTGGACTCCAGAAACCATTTTTAAAAGTCTCATTTTCATTTTAGCAGCCAATTCAGAATACCGTATTGTTGATTAGATCAACTGCCAGAAAAAACTAACTTTTAAAGCTTGGTGTAATTTCAGACTAGACCATGCTACCACTATTTAGAAAATCTTGCAGAAACAACCTTTGAGTTCTCTCCGGGTCAATTTAAAAATAAACATAGTTGTGTTGAAGATTGTAGACCTAAAGCTGAAATGTTCTGTAGTCAGATGCTCATGATGCTCATCTTGTGTTATTTTACAGAAATCTTCCCAGAATCCAGCCATTGGAACCAACTACCAGTACCAATTTTATACATTGGAAGCATTTGTAGGGTAAAAATACCAAAATCTTCTCCTAGCCAGACCTGACTCTTTTTCTTCAGTAATCTCTGCTTCTATGTGTAAACTTTGTAGATACATCTGTTTTGAGTTACATAAATACACCAAAAACGTATTTTATCCCAGGAAATTTATGCATTCCATATTCTCACAGTTTGAAAATGGCCAAATTTATTCTCTTGAATAAATGCTCTGGGGATAAAATCAAAAGAACAACTCAAAAGCAATATTTTGAGAATTTTTTCCAGAATCAGAGAAAAATAAGGTACATAAAAGTAGACACATGTTTATAATACATGTATCCAAACATCTATTTAGCCTGAGAAATGGGATATACTGCAGATAATGTAAAGTGATTTGGCTGTTCAAAATTTCTTTATTTTTGGCTTGAAATATGTTTCCATGCTAATATTTCTATTTGAATATAGGTGTGTTTAATATTCTTGTATTCAGTTCAAAGCAAATAAGTGAGTTAAGAGGGTATGAATGGGACCATATAGAAGGAAGGATTTTATGTAGCACTTGTATGACTACTAGTAGGTTTTTGCCATCAAGATAGTATCAACACTGAGACTGCCACCTCCCAGAGCTGCTGGTAGACAAAGAGAAATGGATCTCTACACCATTACCCTTCCTTACCTCCTTCTGTAGCAAATGTGTATCTGGGGTGGAAACTTATCACATGTGCACTACTTCTCCACCCTACTCCAGATAACTGCAGCAGAAAAAGAATTTTATTTTATTTTATTTTTAAAGATTTTTTATTTATTTGACAGAGAGAAACACAGCCAGAGAGGGAACACAAGCAGGAGGAGTGAGAGAGGGAGAAGCAGGCTTCCTGCCGAGCAGGGAGCCCGATGTGGGACTCGATCCCAGGTCTCCAGGATCATGACCTGAGCCGAAGGCAGTCACTTAACCAACTGAGCCACCCAGGAGCCCCAGAAAAAGAATTTTAATCAAGGTTCAAGAATAGGAAGAAGGAAGTAGTGGATGTGGAAGATGGGATTCTTGGAAGGGGTAGCGGAAATGTTTAGACAAGTACCTCACATAGAGCCACTGTGTGCTTCAGGGACAAGAAATCCCTGACATTTTCCCAACCCAAGGGAATCTAGCATTAACTAGTTTCCACTCAAGCTTCATAATGCTTGCTGCTCTCTCTTGGCTCCAGCCCCATGACCATATATATTATAATCTGTAGCATAGAGTCAACTCTGCCCACCCCCACCCTTAATCTCTATGATATGCCCCACCCAGTATCAATTATTATTACAAAGAGAATATCAGCTAAAGAAGTTGGAAAGATGTTCAATTTTCTGATTTTTTCTTTTTAGAGGGTAACCTAATTCAAGCTAATAATTTATTTACTTAGAGCGATTATGAATGTATATCTTGAAATTAAAAAAAGTCCTATGAAAGGGAAGTATTTCAAAGATTTTCTCTGTATAACATGTAAAAACAACTGTAAAATGTCAATGAAGGGGGGGAAATGACGGGCAACTTCAGTAAGGACATTTATCGTCAAGCAGCTGGGCAGAAAAGGAAAGGATGATCCCAGAGTCCCGGGATTGAGTCCTGCATCGGGCTCCCAGCTCCATGGGGAGTCTGCTTCTCCCTCTGGCCTTCTCCCCTCTTGTACGCTCCCTCTTTCTCTCTCTCTCTCTCTCTCTCTCTCTCTCTCTCTTTCTCTCTCTCTCTCAAATAAATAAATAAAATTTTTAAAAAATTTTTAAAAATTAATAAATAAAATCAAGATTTGCCAGGAGTTGATCACAACTGAGATACTCTTTTTGAGAATAACAAAGAGAAGATTCTCGCATGTTCTAAATACTATGTTGGTCCTGGGTTTTCAAAGAAATTATTTGAAAACCTGCCCTTGAAAAGCTTACATTCTTGTCAGGACAACAGTAATAAACAAATAATCACAAAGGGATAAATTACCTAGTAGAGGCACTGTGCAAAATATGAAAACAGAGAAGAGGAAGGATCTAATTTTAACATAAGGCAAAGATGGTTCAAGCAACTCCCTAGAAGAGGCAGTACTTGAGCTGGCTCATGAATGGTAACAAGGGATTTTTCAGAGAGAAAAGTGGAGAAGGGTACTCCAGAAACAATATATATGTGTGAATCTACAATAGATGTGATTTTATGAAAATGAGAAGAAAGACAAGTAATTTGGTGAAGCAGAGTGTAAAGTATAAGGGAACAATAAGATGTGAAGACACCGTCCTGGAATCTGGACCTGTTAAGAGATGCTATCCTTTTCTCCTGCTTTGTCAAAGATGATTTGACCATAGATTTGTGGGTCCATATGTGGGCTATCCACTCTGTTCCATTGGTCTATTTCTCTGTTTTTGTGCCAGTACCATGCTGTCTTGGTAATCACAGCTTTGTAATAAAGCCTGAAGTCAGGTAATGAGATGCCCCCAGCTTTGCTTTTCTTCTTCAGCAATTCCTTAGCAATTTAGGGTCTTTTTTGGTTCCATATAAATTTTAGGATTGTTTGCTCTAACGTTTTGAAGAATGTTGGTGGAATTTTGATCAGAATGGCATTGAAAGTGTAGATTGCTCTGGGCAGTATAGACATTTAGACAATGTTTATTCTTCCGATCCATGAGCATGGAATGCTCTTCCATCTTTTTGTGTCTTCTTCAATTTCTTTCATGAGTGTTCTGTAGTTCCTCGAGTACAGATCAAATATCCAGTGGAAAAAGGACAGTCTCTTCAATAAATGGTGCTGGGAAAATTGGACAGCTACATATAGAAGAATGAAACTAGACCATTCTCTT